>JAHFZB010001147.1:0-13486 GCA_036884735.1 Huso huso | reverse complement strand
GCACAGGGCCCACTAAACCTGCATATGCTGGTCCCAGTGGTCATAAATGTTAACTACACCTCCTACACAAGCATCGGGTTCTGCAACCCTGCAAGGGGTCCCAGCAGCTTGGCAATGGTTCCAGGCATCTATCCAGCCAAGACGACAGGGCCCAGCTACCACGCTGGTGGTCCCAGTGGTTCGAAATGGTCCCTGGCACATCCCTTAGAGGCGCGACGACCCATCGACTTCTCAAGACAGGGTCCAAACACCAATCGAATGGTCCTCCTCCTTGAACCTCCCCAGCGCATGCACGGCCGCCAGCGACTTTGCGAGGGGTCCCATGTCCGCCAAATGGTACCTGGCTCATCCTCAGCGCGACGGGCCCAGCGGCCTCAAGACGGGTCCCATGCTCGCCAAATGATCCCTGGCAACTCCCCAGCATGCATTAACAGGCTACAGCCACTCTATGGGGTACCAGCGTCACAAACGCCCCTGGCACCTCCCTCAGGGCACGACGGACACTAGCGACCCATGTGGGGGACCCATGGCTAGGTATTCCGTCCCTGCGCCCCCAGCGTGCGTTCCAGACTGTGACCCCACGAGGGTCCCATCTGCTTGCCAAATGGACCCAGGCACCTTCACAGCATGCATGGGCCCCAGCGACCCGTGCGGGTCCCAGCAACTCTCCAAATGGTCCCTGGAACCTCCCAGCGCCCAGTCCCCAGCGACCTTGAGGATCCCAGCGGCTTCGCCAATTGGTCCCTGGCACCTTCCCAGCGTCTGCGCTCAGGCCCCAGCGACTTCAGCGTCTGGTCCCAGCGACTTCGCCAAATGGTCCCCTGGCTCCTACCTAAGCGGCGCGGGGCTCAGTGACTTCGCCGGGGTCCCTCACCAAATGGTCCCTAGCCCCTCCCCAGTGCAACCACAGGGCCCAGCGACTTCAGCGGGGTCCCAGCAACTTTTAAATGGGCCCTGGCCCCCCCAGTCTGCGGGGACCAGCGACCAACATGCGGGGTTCCTGCGGCTCGCCAAATTGCCCCTGGCACCTCCCTGCACACCTGCACGGGCCCAGCAACCTCCAGCCCAGGATCCCAGAGGATCGCCAAATGGTCCCTAGCACCTCCACAGCGTCGCACGGGCCCACAGCGCCCAGAGGGTCCCAGAGGTTGCCAAATGGTCACTAAACTCATCCCAGCGCGCACGGGCCCCACCGACTTCACTTACGGGTTCCCACCCGGCTGCCAAATGGTGCCTGGCTCCTCCCCAGCGCGCCCGGGGCCTGCGACCACACACGGGTTCCCCAGCGGCTGGCGAAATCATCCCCTGCACCTCCCAGCGATCGCACAGGCCCCAACAACCTCGCGCAGGGTCACTGGGGCATGAAATGGTCCCCGGCTCCTCAGCAATAGCTAGCCCAAAGCGGCGTCGCGCGCGGGGTCCCAGCAACTTGTCAAATGCTCCCCAGGCCCCTCCCCCAGCGCGCGCCCGAGGCCCAGTGACTTTTTCTTGTGCCAGGGTGCCAGCTTCTATAAATGGTCCCTGGTACATCACCAGAGTGTGCACAAGCCCCAGTGACTTTGGGGGGGTCCAAGCAGCTTGCCAAATCGTCCCTGTTCCCTCCCAAGCCAGCCCCGGGGCCAGCCCTGCACCACGCAGGTTCCTAGCGGCTTGACAAATGGTCCCAGGCATCCCCAGCGCGCATGGGCCCCAGCGACTTCATAAGGGGGTACCATCGGCTGTGGAATGGTCCCTGGCACATCCCAAAACGTGTTGCGGACCCTAGCGACACGTGAGGCGTCCCAGCGGCTGCCAAATGTTCCCTGGCACCTCCCATCACGCTGGGGCCCAGCTGGCCGTCTGCAGAGGGGTCCCAGCGACTCGTAAAATGGTTTCCTGGCACATCAAATGCAGCACATGCTGGGGCATCAGCAACCACACCTTGCGGGGTCCCAGCAGCTCGCCAAATGGTCCCTGGCACCTCCCAGCGAGACACTGACCCCAGCTACCAGGCGTGGAGTCCAAGCAGCTCGCCAAATGATCCCTGGCACATCCCAGCACGCACAGGCCCCTAAAGATGCATAGGGGTCCCAGCGGGCTACCAAATGGTCCCTGGCCCCTCCCAGCATGCACACAGGGCCCCGAGCGTTACTGCGGGTCCCAGCGGCTCACCAAATGGTCCCTGGCACCTCACCAGCGGCGAAAAGGACTGCTAGCGTTTCGGCCAGAATGGTCCCTGCTACATCCCCCGCCAAGCACTGGGCCCGACCAAGCGCAGGGTCCCCAGAGGCTGCTAATTGGTAATGGGCATATCCCCTACTTTCGGCGCCGCGGGGCCAAGCGACCCGTCTTGCGGGGATCCAGTGGCTCGCCATATGGTCCCTGGCATCCCCAGCCGCGGCGCGACCGAGCGACACCGGCGTGGTCCAGGCGGGCTCTCCAAATGTTCCCCTGTGCGTCCCCAGCGGCCCTGGACCGCGCGAGCCCTGTGCGGGGTTCCCAGAGGCTCGACAAATGGTCCCTGGCACCTACCCAGTCTTGGCGCTGGGTCCCAGCAACCACGCGTGGGGTCCCAGCTGCTCACAAATGGTCCTTGTCACATACCCAGCACACACCGACCTAGCGACCCTTGGGGTTCCCAGAGGCTCGCCAAATAGTCCCTGGCACCTCCCCTCAGCGTGCACAGGGGCAGCAAATCGTCTTGAGGATTTGCGGCTTGCCAAATGGTCCCTGGCATCCCAGTGACCCCAGCACTGGGACCAGCCACCTCACTCGGGGTCCCAGCGGCTCACCAAATGGTCCCTGGCGCCTCCCCAGTGTGAGCTCGGGCTCCAGCGACACCGCCCGGGGTCCCAGCTGCTCATCAAATGGTCCCTGGAAGCTCACTAGCAGTCGCACAGGCCCCAGCGACCCCGTGCAGGGACCCAGCAGCTCGCAAAAGTGGTCCCTGGCTCCTACAAAATGCGCAAAGACAGGTCCCAGCGACCCAGCGGGTACCAGCGGCACTCCAAAAGTCCCTGGCACCTCCACAGCATGCACACAGGGCAAAGCGACGCAGTGTCGGGTCCCAGCGGATCGCCAAACTGTCCCTGGCATATCCCCAGCGGCTCCCAAACCCACTGGCGCCCAGCGGGGTCCCAGCAGCTTCGCCAAATGATCCCTGGCACCTACCCAGGTGCACGCGGTGCCCAGCAACAACGCTGGGTCCCAGCGGCTCGCAAAGGGTTCCTGGCGCCTCCCAAGCGTCGCCCACAGGGCCCAGTGATTCTGCGCAGGGTCTCAGAGGCTCATAAATGGTCCTGGCACCTCCCCAGTGCGCACAGGTCCCAGCAACCACAAGAGGGTCCCAGCGGCTCGCAAATGGTTCCTGGCCCCTCCATGGCGCACCGCGGGCCTAGCGACCTCGCGCCCGGTTCCCAGTGGCTGTAAATAGTCCCTGGCACCTCCCCTGGCGTGCACAGGGCAGCGACTTCGTCGAGAACCAAGCGGCTTGCCAAATGGTCCCTGGCCCCCAGCACGTGCACATGGATGAGTGACTCTGCACAGTGTCCCAGGGCTCGCAAATGGTCCCTGGCACCTCCCCACCCGTGCACAGGGGGCAGCGACCCGTCTCAGGAGAACCAAGCGGCTTGCCAAATTGTTCCTGGCTCCTCCCCCCCAGGCGCCACGGGGCCCAGCAACCACCTTGCTTGGGGTCCCAGTGGCTCACCAAATGTTCCTGGCACCTCCCCAGGATGCGCACTGGGCACAGCGACACCGCGCAGGTTTCCAGCGGTTCGCAAATCGTCCCTGGCACATCCCCAGCGGCGCCTGGACCCAACGACCCTGTGCGGGTTCCCAGAGGCTCATAAATGGTCCCTAGCACCTACCCAGCGAAGCACACAGGGCCAAGCAACCACGCATGGGGTCCCAGCGGCTCACAAATGGTCCTTGTCACATACCTGCCACGCTCACGGGCCCCAGCGACCTTGCACAGGGTCCGAGGGGCTCATAAACTATCCCTGGCGGCTCTCCCCAATGCGCGCACAGGCCCCAGCGACCCTGCACAGGGTCCCAGCTGCTCAACAAATGGTTCTGGCACCTCAAGCACACCTGGATCCAGCGGCCCGTCGTGAAGTCCCAGCGGTTCGACAAATGGTCTCTGGCACACCCCCAGCCTTTCAGCCCCAGAGACCCAGTCTGCGGTTTCGGCGGTTTGACAAAATGGTCCCTGGCACCTCCCGGTATGTGCACTTGTCCCAGCGACCCGTCGCGGGGGTACCAGCGGCACGCGTAAACAGTCCCTAGCACCTCACAGCATGCACACACAGGGCAAGCGGCCGCAGGTGTCGGGTCCCAGCCGGATCGCTGCGGTCCCTGCATATCCCCCAGCGGCTCCCAAAACCCACTGACGCCACCTGGGTCCCAGCAGCTCACTAAATGATCCCTGGCACCTGCAATTGCACGCACAGTGCCCAGCAACAACGCGGGGTCCCAGCGGCCGCCAAATGGTCCCTGGCACCTCCCAGCACAAACACGGGGCCCAGCGACCCCGCTGGGGTCCTAAAGGCTCGCCAAACGGTCCTGGCACCTCCCAGCACAAGCAGGGGCCCAGCGACCCGCGGGAGGTCCCAGAAGCTTCGCCAAGCGGTCCCTGGCACCTCCCTGCCCGCTCACAGTACCCAGCAGCCACGCGTGGTCCCAGAGGCTTGCCAAATGGTCCCTAGCACATCCCCAGTGCTTGCGCCACGGACCACAGTGGTCATTCGGGGGTCCCAGCGTCTCGCCAAATGTACCTGGCTCATCCCTAAGCTGGCGGGCCCATGGACCCATGGACCCCGGGTTCCAGTGACTTCGCTGAATGGTCCCTGGTACCTTATCAGCACGCCGCACGGCCCCAGCGGCACCGTCTGCGGGTCCTAACAGGCTGTAAAATGGTCCCTGGCTCCTACCCAGCGCACAGGTCCCAGCAAACCAAACGCAGGGGTCCCATCAGCTCTCAAATGGTCCCTGGCACATCCCGAAAATAAGACATGGACCCTAGCGACTAAGCCACGGGGTCCCAGCGTCCCTCCAAATGGTACCTGGCTCATCCCCAAGCGTTGTGGGACCCAGCGACCCCTCTCGGTGTCCCAGCTGCTCGTAACTGGTCCTTGGCTCCTACCCAGCACTTCGCACATTGCCCAGTGACCCCCGCGTGGGGTCACAGCATCGCCAAATGTTCCCCTGGCCCCTCCCCAGCGCTCGCACAGGGCCCAGCAAACCACCGCACGGGGTCCCTGCAGCTCTCAAATGGTCCCTGGCCTCTCCCCAAGCGTGCATGACGGGCACAACAATCCCATAGCAGGGTCCCAGCGGCTCACCAAAATGATCCCTGGCTCCTCTCCAGTCTTTTAGGGGCCCAGTGACCCCGTGCGGGGTTCCAGCGCCACGCCAAAGAGTCCCTATCACCTCCCCAGTGTAAGCATGGGTCCCAGCGAACCGTCCGGGGTCCCAGCGGATCGCCAAATGGCCTTTGGTATCTCCCAGTGCAAGCACTGGTCTCAGCGACCCCCCCCTTGCTTGAGGTCCCAGCGGCTCTCCAAATGTTCCCCTGGCACCTCCCCAGCGGCTTTACTGACCCCAGCTACCAGGCGTGGGTCCAAGCAGCTTCATAAATGATCCCTGGCACATCCCCAGCACGCCGCACAGGCCCCCCAAAACATCGCAAGGGGTCCCAGCGGCTTGCCAAATGGTCCCTGGCCCCTCCCCAGCATGCACACAGGGCCCAGCGATCTTGCGGGGGGGGTCCAACGCTCACCAAATGGTCCCTGGCACCTCACCAGCGAGCGAAAGGGCCCCAGCGCTCGCCGAATGGTCCCCTGCTACATCCTCGGCGCAAACGCGGGCCCGGCGACCCAGCGCAGGGTCCCCAGAGCTTGCTAATTGATAACGGGCACATCCTACTTTCAAGACGGGCCAAACGACCCGTCTTCAGGGGATCCAGTGGCTCGCCATGGTCCCTGGCACATCCCCAGCAGCGCCGTGCCGAGCGACTTCGCGTGGCCCCAGTGTCTCCAAATGTTCCCCTGGCACGCCCCCAGCGAGCTCTGGACCCAACGACCCTGTGCGGGTTCCCAGAGGCTCGACAAATGGTCCCTGGCACCTGCCCAGTGCCAAGACAGGTCCCAGCAACCACGCGCGTGGGGTCCCAGCGGCTCACAAATGGTCCTTGTCACATACCCAGCACACACGGGACCAGCGACCCGCGGGGTTCCAGAGGCTCGCCAAATAGTCCCTGGCACCTCCCCTCGCGTGCACAGGGCAGCAACATCGCGTCGGATTTTGCGGCTTGCCAAATGGTCCCTGGCACATCCCCAGTGACCCCAGCGCGCACACTGGACCCAGCCACCTCCTCGGGGTCCCAGCGGCTCACCAAATGGTCCCTAGCGCCTCCCCAGTGTGAGCTCGGGCTCCAGCGACACCGCCGGGGTCCCAGCTGCTCATCAAATGGTCCCTGAAGCTCACTAGCAGTCGCACAGGCCTAGCGACCCTGTGCAGGGACCCAGCAAAAAAAAGGGTTCTAGTGGTCCCTGGCTCCTTCACCCTCAGTCGCAAATGCCCTGGCACCTCAGGTCCCAGCAACCACGCTCAGGGTCCCAGCTCGCAAGGTTCCTGGCGCCTCCCCCAGCGTGCGCAGCAACATCCGTCAGGCCCAGTGATTCTGGCGTGAGGGTCTCAGAGGCTCGAAAATGGTCCCTGGCACCTCCCCAGTGTGAGCTGGGCTCCCACACCGCCACCAATTGCTCATCAAATGGTCCCAGCGGCTCGCAAATGGTTCCTGGCCCTCCGCCAAGCAAACCACGGGCCTAGCGACCTGCTTCGCCCGGTTCCCAGTGGCTCGCCAAATAGTCCCTGGCACCTCCCCTCGCGTGCACAGGGCAGCGACTTCGTAGTTCCGCAGCGAAACCGAACCAAGCGTGCTTGCCAAATGGTCCCTGGCCCTCCCAGCACGTGCACATGGATGAGTGACTCTGCACAGTGTCCCAGAGGCTCGCAAATGGTCTCTGCCACGGCCTCCCCCTCGCGTGCACAGGGCAGCGACCCCGTCGCGAGAACCAAGTGGCTTGCCAAATTGTTCCTGGCTCCTCCCCAGCGCGGCGACGGGCCCAGCAACCACGCCAGGGGTCCCAGTGGCTCACCAAATGTTCCCTGGCACCTCCCAGCATGCGCACTGGGCACATGACACCCAGCGGGTTTCCAGCGGTTCGCAAATCGTCCCTGGCACATCCCCAGCGAGCGCCCTGGACCCAACGACCCTGTGCGGGTTCCCAGAGGCTCGCCAAATGGTCCCTGGCACCTACCCAGCACACAGGGGCCAAGAAACCACGCATGGGGTCCCAGCGCTCACAAATGGTCCTTGTCACATACCTAGCACGCTCACGGGCCCCACGACCTTGCACAGGGTCCGAGGGGCTCGCCAAACTATCCCTGGCGGCTCCCAATGCACGCACGGGCCCAGCGACCCTGCACAGGGTCCCAGCTGCTCAACAAATGGTTCCTGGCACCTCACAACTGCACTGGATCCAGCGGCCCGTCGCGAAGTCCCAGCGGTTCGACAAATGGTCTCTGGCACCTCCCCAGCGGCGTACAGGGCCCCCAGAGACCCAGTGCGGTTCCCAAGCGCTTGACCAAATGGTCCCTGGCACCTCCCCCGGTATGTGCACTTGTCCCAGCGACCCCCTCGCGGGGTACCAGCGGCACGCCAAACAGTCCCTGGCACCTCCACAGCACGCACACAGGCAAAGCGACGCAGTGTGGGGTCCCAGCGGATCGCCAAACGGTCCCTGGCACCTCCCAGCATGCTCCCAATCCCCCCGATGCCCGCCGTCGGGTCCCAGCAGCTCCTAAACGGTCCCTGTCACCTCTAAGCGCACTTGACCCTGTGACCTTGCACAGGGTATGCGGGGTCGCCAAACTATCCCTGGCGGCTCCCCAATGCAGCGCCGCGGGCCCCAGTGACCCGCACAGGGTCCCAGATGCTCGAAAATTGCCCTGGCACCTCATCAGCACACGCACTGGCCTAAGATCCCATGCGGGTCCCCAGCGGATCGACAAATGGTCCCTGGCACCTCCCCAGCACGCACGGGCCCCAGAGACACAAACACGGGTTCCCAGTGGCTCACTAAATGGTCCTCTGGCAAATCCCCAGCACCGGATGGGGCCCAGCGACCCAGCGCGGGTATCAGTGGCTCAGCAAGCGGTCCCTGGCACCTCCCCAGCGATTGCACGAGGCCCAGCGACCTCGCGCAGGTTCCCAGAGGCACCGACAAATGGTCCCTGCCACATCCCCCCAGCACGCCGGGACCACAGCGACTTGATGGGGGTGCCAGCGGCTTGCCAAATGGTCCCTGGCACCTCCCAGTGAGCGCAGGGGCTCCATCGACCTCCCGTGGCGGGATCCCAGCGGCTCGCCAAATGATCCTGGCCCCTCCCAGCGCGCCTACGGGACCCAGCGACCAGGCGTTGAGTCCCAGCGGCTCCACAAAAAGTCTGTGGCACCTCCTCAGCGCACGTGACAGGCAGTGACTTCGTGAGGGGTTCCAACGGCTTCGCCAGGCGGTCCCTGGAACCTCCCCAGCGATCGCAGCTCGTCAAATGATCCCTGGCACATACCCAGTGCACACAGGCCCCAGAGACCCCACGCGATCCGAACAACTTTCGCCAAAATGGTCCCTGGCACCTTCCCAGCCGCCAGCGCCAAGGGCCTCCCAGCGACCAGCTATGGATTTCAGCGGCTCGCCAAAGCGGTCCCTGGCACCTCCGCAGGTGATCGCAGGGGCCCCAGCGACCTCATGCAGGGTCCCAGAGGCTCGCCAAATGGTCCCCGGCACATACCCAGAGCGCGCACGGGGGTCCCAGCGGCCTTCGCCAAATGGTACCAAGCTCCTCCCCAGCACCACGGGGCCCAGAGACACCGCGCAGGATCAAACAACTTCGCCAAATGGTCCCTGGCACATTCCCAGCACGGCATAGCGGCCTCAGCGACCGGTGGATTCAAGAGGCCGCCAAACGATCCCTGGCACCTACAGTGCTTTGGGCCCCAGAGACCCCGCGCGGGATCCGAGGCGCTTCAGCCAAAATGATCCTGGCACCTTCCCCAGCAGCGCAAGGGCCTCAGCAACTTCCGTGGAGTTCGGCTCGTAAGCGGTCCCTGGCACCTCCCCAGCGATTGCAGACCAAGCGACCTACGACAGGGTCCCAGCAGCTCGCCAAATGGTACCTGGCATCTCCCCACCCGCGCACGGACCCAGCGACCCCATGTGGGGCCCAGCGGGTCGCCAAATGCTCCCAGGCATCTCCCAAGCCCTTGCACAGGGCCCAGCAACCCGCGTCACGGGGTCCCAGCCTGTGTCGCCAAATGGTCCCTGGCACATTCCCCAGCATCGCCTGGGGCCCCAGCAACCTCAAGCTGGTTCCAGCGGCTCAAAATGGTCCATGGCCCATCCCAGCAAGCGCCACGGTGCCCAACTACCACGGGGGGGGTTCCATCGGCCTCGTCAGGCGGTCCCTGGCACCTCCAAAGCGATCGCCAGGGGCCCCAGCGACCTCATGCAGGGTCCCAGAGGCTCCACAAATGGTCCCTGGCACATACCCAGAGCCAAGGGTCCCAGCAGCTTGCCAAATGGTACCTGGGTCCTCCCAGCAGCGCCAAGACGGGGCCCAGCGACCCAGCCAGGGGTCCCAGCGGCTCACCAAATGATCCCTGGCACCTACCCAGTTCGCACACAGGCCCCAGAGACCAGCAGGGATCCAAGCAACTCGCCAAATGGTCCCTGGCACCTTCCCAGCACGCGCAGGGCCTCAGCGACAGCGTGGATTCCAGCAGCTCGCCAAACGGTCCCTGGCACCTCCCCAGCGATCACACGGGCCCCAGCGACCTCATGCAGGGTCCCAGAGGCTCGCCAAATAGTCCCTGGCACATACCCAGAGCGCGCGCGGGGTCCCAGCGGCTAGCCAAATGGTACCTAGCTCATCCCCAGCACGCAAGCAGGGGCCAGCGACCCTTGACGGGTCCCAGCGGCTCGCCAAATGATCCCTGGCACCTACCCAGTGCGCACACAGGCCCCAGATACCCCGCGCGGGATCCAAGCAACTCGCCAAATGGTCCCTGGCACCTCCCCAGCACGCGCAACGGACTCAGCGACCAGCGTGGATTCCAGAGGCTCGCCAAACGGTCCCTGGCACCTCCCAGCGATCACATGGGCCCGAGCTACCTCGCGCAGGGTCCCAGAGGCTGCCAAATGATCCCTGGCACCTCCCAGAGCGCACGTGGCCCAGTGACCCCGTGCGAGTCCCAGCTGGCTCGCCAAATGGTCCCTGGCACCTCCCAGCACGCAGGGCCCAACGACCCCGAGCAGGGGTTTCAGCGGCTCGCCAGATGGTCCCTGGCACCTCCGCATGGCGTCGCGGGGCCCCAGCGACCTCATGCAGGGTCCCAGAGGCTCATGCGTGGTCCCTGGCACATACCCAGCACGCCGCGACGGGCACCAACGACCGCACAGGGTCCCAGCAGCTTGCCAAATGGTCCCTTGCACCTCCCCAGCACGCACACGGGGCCCAGCGACCCCATGTGGGGCCCCAGCGGTCGCCAAATGCTCCCAGGCACCTCCCCAGCGCTTGCACAGGGCCCAGCAACCACGTCACGGGGTCCCAGCCGCCGCGCAAATGGTCCCTGGCACATTCCCAGCATGCGCACGGGCCCCAGCAACCTCAAGTTGGGTCCAGCGGCTCACAAATTGTCCGTGGCACATCCCCAGCACGCCGCGGGCCCTAGCGACTTTCTCGCGGGGTTCCAGCTGGCTTGCCAAATGGTCCCTGGCACATCCCCAGTGTGCGGACAGACCCAGCGACCCCGAACGGGGTCCGAGCAGCTAGCCAAATGGTCCCTGGCACCTCACCAGCGCACGCACAGGGCCACAGCAACTTCATGCGGGGTCCCAGCGGCTCGTCAAATGGTCACTAGTGCCTCCTTAGTGCGTGGTCGGGTCCCAACAACCCTGCACTGGGTCCCAGCGGCTCGCCAACTGGTCCCTGGCTCCTACACAGCGTGCTGGGGCCCAGCAACCACGCGGGTCCCAGCGGCTCGCAAATGGTCCATGGCCCCTCCCCTGCACGCGCACGGTGCCCAACTACCACAGCGTGGGGTCCCAGAGGCTCGCCAAATGGTCCTTGGTACCTCCCAGAGCACGCACTGGGCCCAGCAACACTTATCGGGGTCCGAGAGGCTCGCAGAAAATGATTCCTGGCACCTCCCAGTGCGCCGAAATGATTCCTAGCACCACACCAGCACGCGCGCAGTGCCAAGCAACCACCGCGGGGTCCCAGCGGCTCATAAATGGTCCCTGGCACCTCCCCAGAACGCCACCGGGCCCAGCAAAATCGCACAATGTCCCAGAGGCACGCCAAATGGTCCCTTACACCTCTCCAGCTCGTGCACGGGCCCAGAGACATCGCACAGGGTCCCAGCGGCTTCGCCAAATCGTCCCTGGCACTTCCACAGTGCGCACGGGCCCAGCGACCCCGCGGGGACCCAGCGGCTCACCAAATGGTCCTGGTAACTCCATAGCGCAAGCACTGGTCCTAGCGACGCCCAGCGTGGTCCCAGCAGCTCTCCAAACGTTCCCTAGATCCTACCAAGCCTAGCACTGGGCTCAGAAACCACGCCAAGGTCCCAGTGGCTCGCAAAATGGTCCCTGGCACCTCCCAGAACGCGCACCGGCCCAGCAAAAAATCGCTAATGTCCCAGAGGCACGCCAAATGGTCCCTTACACCTCTCCAGCTCGTGCACGGGCCCAGAGACATCGCACAGGGTCCCAGCGGTCGCCAAATCGTCCCTGGCACTTCCACAGTGCGACGGGCCCAGCTTGACCCCGCGAGGGGACCCAGTGGCTCACCAAATGGTCCTTGGTACCTCCATAGCGCAAGCACTGGTCCTAGCGACGCCCCGTGGGTCCCAGCGGCTCTCCAAACGTTCCCTGGATCCTACCAAGCCTGCGCACTGGGCTCAAAGCCACGCCCAGGGGTCCCAGTGGCTTCAAAACCGCCCTGGTACCTCCCCAGAACGCTTGGGACCCAGTGGCTCGCACAATGTCCCAGAGGCACGCAAATGGTCCTTTACACCTCTCCAGCCGTGCACGGGGCCCAGAGACATCGCTTTGAGGTCCCAGCGGCAACTCCTACTTCCATTGCGCCACGGTCCCAGCAGCTCGTGGCTCAAAATGGTCTCTGGTACCTCCATCCCCACTGGTCCTAGCGACGGGGGGTCCCAGCGGCTTCTCCAAACGTTCCCTGATCCTACAAGCCTAGCACTGGGCTCAAAACCCGCCCGGGGTCCCAGTGGCTCGCCAATGGTCCCTGGCATCCCAGGCTCCTCCTAGGCCCCAGCAACTTAGTGCGGGGTCCCAGCTCGTAAATGTTCTCTGGCACCCCCAGCACACGGGGCCCCCATAGCCGCCAGCGGCTCGCCAAAATGGTCCTCTCCCTAGCGAGCACCAGCCCCCGCCGAGGGGCCCAGCGGCTCGCCGCCCCTGACACCTCCCCAGCGCACGACGGGCCAAGTTTCCCCTCGCGGGTCCCAGCAGCTCGCCAAATGGTACCTGGCACCTCCTAAGCGCGAGCATGGGGCCCAGTGACCCGCTGACAGGGTTCCAGCGGTTCGCCCGAAAGGTCCCTGGCACCTAACCAGCACGCGCGCCGCGGGCCCCATCGACCCCATCGCGGGATTCCAGCGGCTCACCAAATGGTCCCTGGCACCTTCCCAGTGCACGCACGGGCCCCAGCTACCAAGCATGGAGTCACAGCGGCTCACCAAATGGTCCCTGGTACCTCCCCAGCGCCCACACGGGGCCCAGCGAACCCGCGCAGGGTCCCAGCGGTTCGCCGAATGGTCCCTGGCACCTCCCCAGCACGTGCACGGGCCCCAGCGACTTTGTGCTGGGTCCCAGCGTCTCGCCAAATGGACCCTGGCACATCCCCAGCGCCTGCATGTGGCCCAGCGACCCCGTGCAGGGTCCCAGCGGCTCGCCAAATGGTCCCTGGCACCTCCCCAGCGGGCGCATGGGGCCCAGCAACCCCGAGTGGGGACCCAGCGGCTCGCCAAATGGTCCTTGGTACCTCCCAAGCACACGCACTGGGCCCAGTGACCTCGCGCAGGTTCCCAGAGTTTCGTAAATGGTCCCTGGCACATCCCCAGTGCAGGCACGGGCCCCAGCGACTCCGCGAGGGTTCCCAGCGGCTCGCCAAATGGTACCTGACACCTCTCAGGCGCGAGCATGAGGCCCAGCGACCTCACGCAGTGACCCAGAGGCTCGCCATATGGCCCTGGGACATCCACAGCAGTGCACATGCCCCAGCGATCTCGCAGGTTCCCAGAGGCTCGCCAAATGGTCCCTGGCACATCCCCAGCACGTGCACGGGCCCCAGCGACTTTGTGCTGGGTCCCAGCGTCTCGCCAAATGGACCCTGGCACATCCCCAGCGCCTGCATG
>JAHFZB010001146.1:0-13533 GCA_036884735.1 Huso huso | reverse complement strand
AACTGAAGGAAGAATGGATGGAGCAAAATACAGGGAAATACTGCTAGAGAACCTGCTTGAGTCTGCTAAAAAACTGAAGCTTGGGAGGAAATTCACCTTACAGCAGGACAATGATCCCAAGTACAAGGCCAAAGCAACATTGGAGTGGCTCAAGAACAAAAAGGTGAATGTCCTACAGTGGCCCAGTCAAAGTCCTGATCTCAATCCCATTGAGAATCTGTGGCACTATTTGAAAAATTGCGGTCCACAAGCGCCGTCCAACCCAACCTGAACAACCTGGAGCAAATCTGCCAAGAAGAATGGGCCAAAATCACCCGACACTGTGTGCAAAAGCTGGTACATACTTACCCCAAAGACTTAAAGCTGTCATTGAAGTGAAAGGTGGCTCTACCAAATATTAATGGGTGGTGTTGAATACTTATGCAAGCAAGATATTTCAGTTTTTTATTTTTCTTAAAAATATTTCCCAACATAAAACCAATGTCACCTTACAATAATTGATTTTGAGTTTCAGTGTTTTAAAATAAAATATCAAACAGAACGAAATTTCAATGTACCATTGTAATTCAGTAATATGAAGAGAATTGGTCAGGGGTCTGAATACTTTTGCAAGGCACTGTGTATATATATATATATATATACACAGTGCCTTTACTGGAACGGGTTCGGCTGGTTCGACACGACAGTCCGGGCTGCTGCTCCGAGCAGATCCGATAAAAAAAAGACCGTCTGCGCTTCTAAATCACGCTTTATGATGCTTCCATATTCACTGATTTGGTTTTATTTTTGTTTTATAATTTTTTTTATTATTATTTTTCAGATGGGCTGGCGGAACCCGTTGTTGACACCGCGGAACCGGGCGGGAATATCACGCTGAAATGCAGAGTTGATACAAGTAAAATAAACGCTTATTTATATGCTGTTACCTGGTACCGACAGGAGCCGGACGGGCGAATCCAGATCGTCACATACCTGAGCACGGGCTACTTAAAAAATGGCCGGTATTCCGGAACACTAGACAACAAGAACGGACAGTATAATTTAACCATTGTGGACCTCCACAGAAACGACTCTGCCGTGTATTTCTGTATAGCGAGATCTGCTCTTGTGTTTGCACCCGGGTACAGCACCAAACTCGTTGTATCAGGTAAGTACAGTTACTCGGTTCTGGAAGGGGAATCCATTTTGAGCTGTTTTAAAATGTATTTTGGTTCTGTTTGTTGAAGTAAGGCGAATGGGGTTTCGCTGGCTGGGCAAGGGCGTAACATTGATGTGAAGCGGGGGAACACGAAGCCATTTTTTTTCAGAGACCATGTGGCTTGAAACCTGGTTCCAGGAGACCGAGAGACCTGGTTTGAGGTTTGCTGTATCAAACCCCAAGTCTCCCTGCCTGCGCTGCTGTGCAGTGACCTGAAACCTACAGTCTCCTGAAACCAAGTTCCAAGCCCCAGAGCGGCTCCGTGTTCCCTCAGCTTTAGATAGGCATTGTGTCTGAAAATATAGACCATTGGAATAGATGTCTCTATGCTGAAAATGCATGTCATTATTCCCTTATAAAAGTACCATAGTTAAAGCATAGTAACGCATAACATAGGGAAGCATTGTAAAGCACAGAGAGGTACGGTAAAGCATAGGGAAGCATTGTAAAGCACAGAGAGGTATGGTAAAGCATAGGTCAGCATTGTAAAACACAGAAAGGTATGGCAAAGCATAGGGAAGCATTGTAAACACAGAGAGGTATGGTAAAGCATAGGGAAGCAATGCAAAACACAGAGAGGTATGGTAAGGCGTGTTTAAAAACATGGTAAATTAAAAGATTCTCATAGTAAACGGCCAGCAAATTGTAATAAAACACAGAGAAAGCATGATAAAGCACAGGCAAGTATTGTGAAGCACAGTGGCGTATGGTAAAGCGTATTAATAAAAAACCTAGCAAAAAAGGGTAAACTATGGTAAATGCAATGCATAACCATGGGAAAGGCAAAGGGGGACAGCTGCAAAATTATCGCGCAAATGTACCTGGTTACCTATTTGTATAAGGGTACCGTGCGGTAATCTTTTTGCAATTGGAACCCTGGTTTCTATAGGTTCTATAAAAGAAACATTCTTAAATATTGGACAAAGGAAGGGAAGGGTTATATAGAATGCGTTCAAAGTGTTGGAAATAGAATAATCAGGAGTTCCATAATTTGAATTTTCATATTTGGAATCCCTCGGTATAAAACGTTTAACCCTTTGCAATCCAAAACTCATGTTTAAAAATTGACAAAAAAACACCAAAATGATGTGATGGTCTTTGACGGCCTTTCACTCGGGCCCTATACTACCCTGCTTTACATTCCGAGACAGAAGCTGACAAATGAAATCAAACAATATGTGATGATGATGATGATGATGATGATGATGATGATGATGATGATGCATCTTTTTAAATTATACTCGGAGGATAATAAGAACACGCTTTGGGTTTACAATGAGAGTGAACAGCAGAAAGTGAGCGGCGTGAAGAGTAACGATAACATTTGATCCCTGACGTCAGCTACTTTGTTTTTCATGGTTACTAAACTTACAATGTATGTGTTTACTCAAAGACCCGCTGACTGTCCCGAGTGTGGAGTTATACTCTCCGGGTCTGTTTGAAGGCGATTCGAACTGGACCGAGCCGGTTCCGGTGTTGTGTTTGGTGAGAGACACGTCTCCGGAGCTGCACCGAGTCCTCTGGACTATCGGCGCCGAGGCAGACGCGCCGGGCAGCGCGGAGGAGGGAGAGATCGAACCCGACGGGTCATATACCGTGCGCAGCTACGTCACAATCAGCGCGGATCAATGGAACAGCGGCGCTGTAAAGTGCGAGGTTTACAACAACATCACCAACGTCACAGAAAAAGTCTCCGCGTCACTCCGAAGGCAAGGTGAATTACGCAGCTGAAGGGTCACTATTTGAAATTTGAGCATAAAAAAGTTACAATGTAAAAAAGCTGCTTTTGCATATTCTGTTAAAGAACACACACTTAAAAACACAAAACATAGTGTGGTGATAATAATAATAATAATAATAATAATAATAATAATAATAATAATAATAATAATAATAATAATAATAATGTGTATTGTTAATATCTGTGGCGCATGTTTTGTTTCAGATTGCGTTCCTGTGGTGTTTTACGGACTGCCCCCCGTTCTCCTGCTAATTCTGGTCGTGGTGTCTGTGGCGTGTGTTTACAGAAGACTTCATAAAACTAAAACCGGTAACTGCAGGATATTCTCTTTGTGATCGCTGGTGTTTCTGCATTTGAAATATCCGCATATCATTCATATCATATACACTAGACCCTGTTTACTGCATTTTACTGAACTATGAAGTATTATTATAATAAGGAGGCTTGGTGGTCCAGTGTTTAAAGAAAGGGGCTTGTTACCCCAGAAGTTCCAGGTTCAAATCCCAGTTCAGCCACTGACTCACTGTGTGTGACCCTGAGCAAGTCACTAAACATCCTTGTGCTCCGTCCTTCAGATGAGACGTAAAACAAACGAGGTCCTATTGGGAGTGACTCTGCAGCAGCAGCAGCAGCAGCAGCAGTTGTTGATGATGCAGTTCACCCACTTAAATCGCTTTGGATAAAAGCGTCTGCTAAATAATAATAATACTATATAAAATGTCAGCTATATTTATTTGATTGAATTTTAACTGAACTATAAAGTCTTATTATAATAACATGTTTGTTTTTTTTACAATCTATAGATCACAAGTCCAGCGACGCCCTGCCGGCCCCCAGCGCCCCGCCAGACACAGAACAGTCCAGGATTACTTGCAATCAATCTGATTCAGGGTTTTATTTATTTATTGACAGACAAAGAGAAGGACAGGTGATACCTTTCATTGGATTAACTAAACAATAATTAATCACAGGCTTTCAAGACCTCAAAGGTCTCTTCTTCGGGTGAAAGTAGAAAAGAGATTGATTTTCAATGTATCAACATGTATTTATTTCAAATTGTATTTCGCTGGAAACCCACAGGAGCTTCAAGCAGCTGGTTCCATTGAGTTCTGTGGGTAGTTAGATTATTAATGTGGATAGGGATTCTCAACTAGTTCACTAATCATAGCCCATACATTTACAGAAGATAAGAAATAAAAAACAAAATACCTGCTATATGTAGCACACACTTGTGTGTCTAATTACGACGTAATTTGCTTACAGTAATATGTAACCAATGCATTATTGCAATACTAATATGCCATTGTAGATATAACTTGTGATCCCAACTTGCTGCATCCTAGTAGTATTACTGTACTTAATGTAAACTGCACTGTATTTAAATATGAGGCTTGCATTGTAACCCTGTGCTGTCCTGTAACATCTGAACCCTTTCTCTTTCTTCTCAGGCCAGACGCAGATCGCCAATCTGTGACGGGCTCCACAAAGCACCAAGGCTCATCTTTAAATACAGCCGTGGAGAGAGATTGCATTTACATAGCCTAGTAGTTAGTAAATACATGTGTAACACAATTGCAATGTTATTATGCATTGTTACAATGTACTTACTGTGGAAATCTCTGTGCTCGATATAACCCTATCCCTAAGACTAACCCTAACCCTTTACTGATACAGCTGTCTACTTGCATATATCATGCAAAAAGACATCCACACTAAGCACTTTGTAACTATGCATAATACCATTGTAATGATGTGCCAGTCCGCATGCATTTAACAAATACACAGTAATGAGAGACACTTCATGTCAAATATTACCCATTTGTACTGAAATGAACTTTAAACAGCCGAGTCAAATTCAAGCAAGCCTCTCATGCTGCACGCCCACAAATCTTTTTTTATTTCTTTGTAAACATCTTGTATATTATTATGATATCATATAAAACATATATTTTGCTGTAATACTAATAATAGTCACTGTATTTGAATAATTGTACATTTAAATAATAATAATAATAAACGTGTTTGTGAAAAAGGATTGGAACAGGTGCAGTCTTCTTCGGTGTGTTGTTGAGAATCATGAGCTGTGATCCATATTAAAAGGTGATGTTGTTGTTTGAAGATAGCGCTCCCATTAATACAAGTACAGGAACACTAAGAATCTTAACATGAGTGCGATTGCACACGTGGGGCTACCTGGGATTCGATTCCCATTGAGTTCAAGTATATTTCTGCAACCCCGCGGCAGTTCATTAAAGGTGCAGCAACTCCCATGTAATTATTACATTGTGTGTTGTCATTGGAAGGGAAATTGTATAGACCCCAATGCAGGGGAGTCCAATCCCGGTCCTGGAGCACCGTCATTCCACTCCAGGTTTAACAGATAACATTATCATTATTTATTTCTTATTATTTATTTTTTAGCAGATGCCCTTATCCAGGGTGACTTACAATTGTTACAAAATATCACAGCACAAAGTATCACATTACAGAATATCACATTATAAAATATCACATTACAGAATATCACATTATAAAATATCACATTACAGAATATCACATTATAAATTATCACATTACAGAATATCACATTACAAAATATCACATTACAGAATATCACATTGCAGAATATCACATTAGAAAATATCACATTACAGAATATCATATTACAGAATATCACATTATAAAATATCACATTACAGAATATCACATTACAAAATATCACATTACAAAATATCACATTACAGAATATCACATTACAGAATATCACATTATAAATTATCATATTACAGAATATCACATTACAGAATATCACATTATAAATTATCTCATTACAGAATATCACATTACAAAATATCACATTACAGAATATCACATTATAAATTATCACATTACAGAATATCACATTATAGAATATCACATTACAGAATATCACATTACAAAATATCACATTACAGAATATCACATTGCAGAATATCACATTATAAAATATCACATTACAGAATATCACATTACAAAATATCACATTACAGAATATCACATTATAAATTATCACATTACAGAATATCACATTACAAAATATCACATTACAGAATATCACATTGCAGAATATCACATTATAAAATATCACATTACAGAATATCACATTATAAATTATCACATTACAGAATATCACATTACAAAATATCACATTACAGAATATCACATTGCAGAATATCACATTATAAAATATCACATTATAGAATATCACATTACAGAATATCACATTACAAAATATCACATTACAGAATATCACATTGCAGAATATCACATTATAAAATATCACATTACAGAATATCACATTACAAAATATCACATTACAGAATATCACATTATAAATTATCACATTACAGAATATCACATTACAAAATATCACATTACAGAATATCACATTGCAGAATATCACATTATAAAATATCACATTACAGAATATCACATTATAAATTATCACATTACAGAATATCACATTACAAAATATCACATTACAGAATATCACATTGCAGAAATATCACATTATAAAATATCACATTACAGAATAATCACATTACAAAAATATCACATTACAGAATATCACATTATAAATTATTCGCGGTTACACAATATCACATTACAGAATATCACATTATAAATTATCACATTATAAAATATCACATTACAGAATATCACATTATAAATTATCACATTACAGAATATCACATTACAAAATATCACATTACAGAATATCACATTGCAGAATATCACATTATAAAATATCGCATTACAGAATATCACATTACAAAATATCACATTACAAAATATCACATTACAGAATATCACATTACAGAATATCACATTATAAATGATCATATTACACAATATCACATTACAGAATATCACATTATAAATTATCACATTACAGAATATCACATTACAAAATATCACATTACAGAATATCACATTGCAGAATATCACATTATAAAATATCACATTACAGAATATCACATTACAAAATATCACATTACAGAATATCACATTATAAATTATCATATTACACAATATCACATTACAGAATATCACATTATAAATTATCACATTATAAAATATCACATTACAGAATATCACATTATAAATTATCACATTACAGAATATCCTATTACAAAATATCACATTACAGAATATCACATTGCAGAATATCACATTATAAAATATCGCATTACAGAATATCACATTACAAAATATCACATTACAAAATATCACATTACAGAATATCACATTACAGAATATCACATTATAAATGATCATATTACACAATATCACATTACAGAATATCACATTATAAATTATCACATTATAAAATATCACATTACAGAATATCACATTATAAATTATCACATTACAGAATATCACATTACAAAATATCACATTACAGAATATCACATTGCAGAATATCACATTATAAAATATCACATTACAGAATATCACATTACAGAATATCACATTATAAATTATCATATTACACAATATCACATTACAGAATATCACATTATAAATTATCACATTATAAAATATCACATTACAGAATATCACATTATAAATTATCACATAACAGAATATTACATTACAGAATATCACATTATAAAATATCATATTGCAGAATATCATATTACAGACTAGTGTGGAGTAGTGGTTAGGGCTCTGGACTCTTGACTGGAGGGTCGTGGGTTCAACCCCAGGTGAGGGGCACTGCTGCTGTACCCTTGAGCAAGGTACTTTACCTAGATTGCTGCAGTAAAAACCCAACTGTATAAGTGGGGAATTGTATGTGAAATAATGTATAATGTGATATAGTGTAACAATTGTAAGTCGCCCTGGATAAGGGCATCTGCTAATAAATAAATAAATAATAATATCACATTACAGATAAGAGCAGCTATAAAGTACAATAAAATCAGTAGCAAATAAGATCAAATTCAAATAAGAGCAAAATAATGAATACAAGTGGGAGCGAGTTTGACTAAGAGCAGCAACTCATAGTAACAATATTTACTCATACGAGTAAAGTCCATTAAGAGCACGTAGTAATAGATAAGAAAAATTTCAAATAAGAGCAATTAGAAAAATCGTGAATACGGAGACCTATAAGAGTTAAATCAACTGCCCTGATTTTGAAAGCCTACCTTTTTTCTAAAAAAAGACAAACCGTTCGTGCAATGAAATGGGAAACTAAGTTGCATATCTAGCAGAATTGTCCCAAACAATGACAAATGTTTAAACTATTAACTTAAAGCAGCGCGCAATCCCCCCCCCCCCCCCATGCAAAAAACGCACCGATTCTAACCCTGCATGCACGCACGCTCGAGATATGAAGCATGCATATGCTGACGTGCCATATTCATATCTGATGAAAGAAAGGAGCCGCCTCGTGAAATACCCTTCTGTCGATTGCAGTCTAGTGGAAAATCACCTCGCGCTGAGAGAGCTCGTTTGCGGGTTTTGCTGAGACCACGAGTCAGTCTGAATACCCCTGAAAGCAGAGTGCATTAAACCACTCCCCAGCCTTATCTGGATGCACATGCGGACAGAATAACTGAATACACCTGCTGACCGCAACAGAACCACGAGTTAAAAAACACACACGCGCGCCCACATGGAAACACTAGAGGAAGGTGTGTATGTATTTATTTGTCTTATGTTGGTTTGTTTGCGCGTCTTTATGAATTCATGAAATGACCACAACGTGTTTATAATTATTATTATTATTATTATTATTATTATTATTATTATTATTATTATTATTATTATTATTATGATAGTATTTGGTCTACGGTGCTCTTTTCAAATGTGCGCGTAAAGTCGCTTTACCGTTTCAGATATATTCATTCTTTACTTTTCTGTTGTTTGTCAGATATTTGTTTTATTATTTAAATTATATTGAAATTTTAATATAAAGACACCTTGTCCCTGGACTCAGTGACATGAGCGATGTGGGGGAGGGGTGTGTGTAACGGTATCGACGCGTTAATTTGGGTTTCAGTGCTTGTGGTTTGTTGTTTTCCACTGAAGATCAGCACCAACGCGTGGTCGTTTCAGATGGACGAATCGATCAATAAGGTGCAAAAACCACCCATGCATTTTTTTTAAATCTTTTGTTATATATACATATATATAAGTATTGTTTTGAGTGTTTTGAGACAGGAAATAACAGACAGCCTCTCTACTCTTGCGCAGTAAGGTCCCCTTCCCCCTCAGAACCAGACTCGACCGCCACGCCTGTCTGATCCACACAGCACCGCGCTTCTTTCTGTGGCAGCATTCTATTCTGAAGGCAAGTCTTTATTTATTTATTTATTTATTTATTATTATTATTATTATTATTATTATTATTATTATTATTATTATTATTATTATTATTATTATTATTTCCACCGTTTGTTTTCACTGTCACTGAAAAATGTGACCATTAAAATAATAATAATAATAATAATAATAATAATAATAATAATAATAGATTTTGATTCATTGCCAAACCCTTATTAGAAGGTATATGTTCATTCTATAACGATGTGGTTCTAAATATTGTTTTCGGGTAACACGTTCCATGAAGTGTCTCTAATGACTGTATTCACAAACATATGCGCGCTTTTTTACACATCATTACAATGGCGTTGTGCAGAGTTACCATGTACTTAATGTGGAAATGTCTGTGTTGATATAATTCTATCATTTGATTAATCTCCTTTGAACACTAACCCTATCCCTTACTTCTAACCCTAACACTTTCCTGAAACAATTGTGCTTGGTGTATTATGCAAAAAATCTACCACATGAAGGACATTTGTAAGTGTGCATAATAACACTGTAACTATGTGTAAGTAAGGCTACGCGTGTATCTAATAAGTATATAAAATACACAGTAATCAGAGACACTTCGTAAAAGTGCGTTATCTGTTTTCAAAGTTAAAAACTTTACAATTGCTGGTAGAATTCTTCTTTAAATCGCATGGCGCATCCACATTTTTAAACGAGATGCATCCTCAACATTAGTCCCGTTTTATTACAAACTCATGCTATCTGTGTTTCTCTGTGTATTATTATTATTATTATTATTATTATTATTATTATTATTATTATTATTATTATTATTATTATTGCATATTGCAGTTTTTTCTCAGTGCAAATCCCGCTTATCATTTCGCTCGGTCGGACAGCCCGTTACCGTCCCTGTGTCTTCGAATCTACCTATTGGGTCCGCTGGTTCCGAGACAACGCGAGCGGGGAACTGAGCGAAGCCGTTCCAGGGTGAATGCGGAGATCCGGGCCCCCAATGCAGGATCACCAGCACCGTAGAGAGCAATAGAGTCACGCTATCAATCCGGGACACGAGAGAAACGATAGCGGGCGATATTACTGCGGAGAACACAGTGGCAGCCTCTCTGAGATTCTCAGACGCGTGTCTGAAGGTGAGTTTATACCTGCAGTAGTGACTTAATAATAATAATAATAATAATAATAATAATAATAAAAAAAAGTAATGCTTTTGGAGAAACGCCGGCAACACCCTTATATGAAGTGTCCTGATTACCCAGTGTTTGCATAGCAGATACTTTGTAAATACACGCCATCCCTTACACATCCATTACAAATGTTAATATGAACCAACGCCGCGCTTTGCAACGACATGCAAGCACAACAACCGTATCTGCGAAAAGCGCTAAGGTACAGGGCTAGTGCCAGGATAGGGTCAGCGTTAGTTAGGTTAGGGCCAGTGCTAGTGTTTAGACAGGGTTAGTGTTAGGATAGGGCCAGCGTTAGGACAGGGCGAAGTGCTAGGCCAGGGCCAGTGCTTAGGATAGGGCCAGTGCTAGGACAGGGCCAGTGCCAGGCTAGGCCAGTGTTAGGATAGGGCCAGTGCGCTAGATAGGCTAGTGCTAGACAGGGCCAGGGTGATAGGGATAGGGTCATCGAGCACAGAGATTTAATCACGAAGCACATACTGTAACCATGCATTAACAAATCACGATGTTCATAACCGTATTTTCCACTGCTAACTCTACGCAAACACATAGCATTAGAGACGCCGCACGTAGTTGCCAAACGTTTTATTAAAATATATTAGAGAGCCAAGTTATTATTGAATGTAAAATACCCTGATTGCCCTATAAATTCAAGTCAGTGTAATCGTGATTGTATATCTCTATAGATACGATTTAATTACTGATAGAAACACTTTCAAAATTATTATTATTATTATTATTATTATTATTATTATTATTATTATTATTATTATTATTATTATTTCATTAAATTCCTCAGATGTCTCAGTGTCCCTCCTGGTCCCCTGGCTGTCTCCTTGCAGCGGTCGGAGTCCAAGGCGACTCTGACATTAGTGAATCTAATCCGGGCCTCTCCTCACCCTCGGTCCGGGTCCGTGGTTCATCCTCCGGTAACCTCAAGGCAGAGGGAACGCCGAGCCCGGGATCAAAGTGAAGGAGGGCGGAGAGGGACAGGGAGACGGGAGAGAGTTGGCACGCCGCCGAGCGCCTGGACAATCCCGTGAGACGTGGAGAAGGGGCTGGAGTGCGCATGTGAAGAAGTTGACAGAAACACTTCATCCGCAGCGGGAATGTTTATACGCTGGGATTTACGGGCGGGCCAGTAATTCTCCTTTTGCCTTTTTTCATTTAATGAGTCATTTAACAGACGCTTTATCCAAAGCGATTTACAAAGGTGAACGATGATCAGCACCGCTGTCGCGAGAGTCACTTCCAAAAGGACCGTTTGTTTGACGTCTCATCCGAAGGACGGAGCACAAGGGAGGTTCAGTGACTTGCTCAGGGTCACAGTGAGTCAGTGGCTGAGCTGATTTGAACCTCCTGGGTACCAAGCCCCTTTCTCTAACCACTGGACCACCAAAACTCTTATTTTGTAAAAATTATATTATTAAAAAAATAATAGACTGGAATAGGCTTGACAAACAGATACAAGTTTTATGTTTGTGTATTTGTACGTGTGATTATTATCATTGCAGGGGTGTAGCTAGAATGGACATTTGGTGGGCCCCAACCCTGGGGTGGACGGGTACCAAAGGTCTGACGTCACAGGAAATAGTTTACATTACAAACATGATTTAAAACAATTAAAACTCTGAATACATCAAATATCTCCTCAAGGGGTTTGAGAAGCGCAACGAAGTCAAGACTGAAATGTATGGTGCCGAGTGAAGTAAGGAACATGTTTTGTAGTTTATAACAGTAGTTGCACGTATACACTACAAATACAAAACACATAAGCATACAACCCAGCAGAAATCCACTCTGCAATAATAATTGCAAAAAACCGTTTCATTTGACAAAGTGCAAACAGAAACTGACAAAGTCATTATTTACAGAAATAACATAAAAGGCTCACATTACTGCATCGCACGACTTCAAAAAAATGAAAACTATAATAAAATAAACACTTCAAAACAAAATATTGTTTAACCAGCTGAAAACTGGTTATAAGTAGGCCTACATACGCAATTGTAAAATCGAGATAAAATGAAATGAAGGTACTTACATTAATGGCGCATTTGTTGATTCGTCGGTTCGTTTTTTTACAAAATTTGTCGGACATTGCTAATGCGTAAGACACAAAATATAGCTACGGTTTACCGCAAAAGTTGGCTAAACATTCCCGGTGTATTATATTTTTTAGCATACGCCCTTATCGAGGACGACTTACAATTGTTACAAGATATCACATTTTACATTACCAACCATTTATACAGTTGGGGTTTACTTGCTCAAATGTACAACAGCAATGCCTCCCCCCACCTAACCACTTACTCCCACACTGTTGCCCCGTGTAGGTACTTCTTAGATAGCTAATTGCAAAATGTATAAAATAATCCACAGCAGCTGCGCAAACTGGTTGGTTGCATGCCTAGCAATGAAATAAACGTTCCTGTACGTATGCTGCCGACGCGCTGTCATTTCGATACTATAGTATCGAAGATGTAAGATCTCATATCACAGCCATCCAATCACCAATCTTTTTTTTTTTCATAACCATGACAACGGTGCTGAGGGACGGATATATTTTTTTGAACCACAAGGATGAGCTGGACTCGCCGCAGCGGATTACAGTCTGATACGGTTTGGCATTCAATGTTTTAATTGTCAATCGCCCATAACTGGGTGGGCCCATGAGCAAAAATATAGATACGGTTTTAGCCAACTTTGCGTTTCTCTGAGATTTCATTGGTTTTTTTATCAGATTTGATGGACAGTTATTGGAATTGTAATAGAAATATCAATGGGCTGAATAAGCCGTCAAAGAAAGCAAATATAACACGTGGTGTTTATTTATCCCTTTAAGACCCCTCTGAAATAGTATAGAAACTGTTCTATATCAAAAAAAC
Organism: Huso huso; assembly: GCA_036884735.1. NCBI lineage: Eukaryota > Metazoa > Chordata > Actinopteri > Acipenseriformes > Acipenseridae > Huso > Huso huso. The sequence continues at coordinate 177 of JAHFZB010001146.1, read as the reverse complement.
TTGTACAGAAATTACGCCAGCATGTTGTTCATTATTTAAAAAAAAAAAAAAACTAAATACATCAATAAAATTGTTCTCGCATGCATTGATTCTGTGGTATAATGTTTATTACTGTAACTTTTGATAATTTCTAATAATAATAATAATAATAATAATTGAAAAATCTTGGCATCATTT
>JAHFZB010001145.1:0-13629 GCA_036884735.1 Huso huso | reverse complement strand
CGGCTCACCAAATGGTCCCTGGCACATCCCCAGCGTGCGCATGGGGCGCAGCGACCTCGTGCGGGGTTCCAGCGGCTCGCCAAATGGTCCCTGGCACCTCCCCAGTGCGCTCACGGAGCCCAGAGACTCGCCAAATGGTCCCCGGCACATCCCCAGCACGCGCACAGGCCCCAACGACTTCGTGCCCGGTCGCAAAGGCTCGCCAAATGGTACCTGGCTCCTCCCCAGCACGGGCAGGTGGCACAGCGACCCCATGCCGAGTCCCCGCGGCTCGCCGAATGGTCCCTGGCACCACCCAAGGATGCGCACAGTGCCCAGCGACCCCGCGAAGGGTCCCAGAGGTTCACCAAATGGTCCCTGGTACATCCCAAGAGCATAAATGGGCCCAGCGACCAAAGCGGGGTCCCAGCTGCTCACCGAATGGTCCCTGGCACCTCCTCAGTGTCGCCACGGTGCCCAGTAACCCCGCGGGTTCCCAGCAACTCGCCAAATGGTACCTGGCACCACCCCAGGGCGCGCCTACAGGCGCCTCAGCGACCAGCGGGGTCCCAGCCACTTCGCCAAATGGTAGCTGGCTCCTATCCAGCGCGCGCACAGTGCCCAACTACCACACGCTGGGTCCCAGCGACTCCCCAAATGGTCCCTGGCAACTCCCCAGCACGCGCACGGGCGACAGCGACTTTGCATGGGGTTTCAGCGGCTCGCCAAACGGTCCCTGGCACCACCCCAGCACGCGCACGTGATGCGACAGCGACTTTGCATGGGGTTCCAGCGGCTCGCCAAACGGTCCCTGGCACCTCCCCAGCAATCGCACGGGCCACAGCAACCACGTGTGGGGTCCCAGCTTCTCGCAAATGGTCCCTGGCACATCCCCAGCGCGTGCACGGGGCACAACGACCCCGCGCGGGGTTCCAACGGCTCGCCAAATGGTACCAGGTTCCTCCCCAGAGAGCGTCGGTGCCCAGCGACCCGTGGGGAACCCAGCTGCACGCCAAAATGGTCCCTGGCACTTCCCCAGCAATCACATGGGCCCCAGAGACCTTGCTTTGGGGTCCCAGAGGTTTGCGAAATTGTCACTGGTACCTCCCAAGCGTGTGCATGTGGCCCAGCGACCCCTCGCGGGGTCTCAGCTGCTCACCGAATGGTCCCCTGGCACCTCCTCAGTGCGCCGCGGGTGCCCAGTAACCCCGCGGGTTCCCAGCAACTCGCCAAATGGTACCTGGCACCACCCCAGCACGTGCATCGGGCGCCAGCTGACCAGCGGGGTCCCAGCCACTCACCAAATGGTACCTGGCTCCTACCCAGCCACGCGCACAGTGCCCAACTTCACACGCTGGGTCCCAGCGACCGCCAATTGGTCCCTGGCACATCCCCAGCGCCAGCACGGGGCCCAACGACCCTCCTGGGATCCCAGCGACCAAAATGGTCCGTGGGTTCGCCCCAGAGAGCGCCGGGGGCCCAACGGCTCGCCGAATGGTCCCTAGCACCTCCCCAGCACGCACAATGCCCAGCGACCCAGCGGGGTCCCAGCGTTTGCCAAATGGTCCCTGGCACCTCCCAGTGCACGCCGCGGGCCCCAGCCACTTGGCGCGCGGTTCCAGCGGGTGCCAAACGGTCCCCTGGCACCTCCACAGCGATGCTTGACGGGCCCCAGCGACCCCGCTTGGGGTCCCAGTGCCACGCCAAAAAAATATCACTGGCACCTCCCCAGCGAACGCACAGGCCCCAGCGACCCCGCAGGGGTCCCAGTGCCTCGCCAAAAAATATCACTGGCACCTCCCAGCACGCCGCCGGGGCCCTAGCGACTTCGGCGGGGGTCCCAGCAGCTCGCCACACGGTCCCTGGCACATCCCTAACGCCAAGACGGGACCCCAGCTACTTTGTGCAGGGTCCCAGCTGCTCGGCCAAATGGTTACTGGCACCTCACCAGCACGCGCCGCACGGGCCCAGCGGTTCTCCAAATGGTCCCTGGTACCTCCGCAGCGCGTGGGGCCCCCCGACCCGCTTAGTCCCAGCAGTTGGTCCCAAATGGTCCCTGGAACTTCCCCAGTCGCGGCAGACAGACACCAGCAACCCCCCACGTGGGGTCACAACGGCTCGTCAAACCATTCCTGTCGCCTCCCCAGCGCATGCACGGCTCCCAGTGACCCTGTCAGGGGTCCCAGCGGTTTCGCCAAGTGGTCCCTGTCACCTTCCCATCGTGCGCACAGGCCCAGCTGACGCGCCGGGTTCCAAGCTCACCGAAATATCCCTGGCACCTCCGCAGTGCGCGCACTGGGGCCAGAGACCACACGCGGGGTCCCAGCGGCTCGCCAAATGGTCCCTGGCACCTCCCCATGCGCGACCACGGGCCCCAGCGACTTCTCGTGGGGTCCCAGCGGCTCACCAAATGGTCCCTGGCACCGCCACAGCGAGCGCAGAGGCCCCAGCGACCTCGCGCAGATTCCCAGCAGCTCGCATAACAGTCCCTGGCAGCTCCCCCCAGCATGTGCACGGACAGTGGCGACACCACGCGTGGTCCAAGCGGCTCGACAAATGTTCCCTGGCACATCCCCAGCGGAATGATGAGGCCCACCCCCCTTCCAGGGTACCAGCGGCTCGCCAAATGGTCACTGGCACCTCCCCAGCTGCAGCACAGACCCCAGCGACTTCGCATGGGGACCAAGCAGCTCGCCAAACTGTCCCTGGCACCTCCCAGTGCGCACACGGGCCCAGCAACCCAGCCTGTCCCAGCGGCTCGCCATACAATCCCTGGCACCTCCCAGCACGCCGCACTGGCACCAGCGACCCGGATGGGGTCAAAGCAGCTCGCCAAAGGGTCCCTGGCACCTCAACAGCGAACGCACGGTCTCCAGTGACCTCGACCAATGTCCAAGCGGCTGTAAAATGGTCCCTGGCACCTCCCCAGCACGCCGCACGGGCCCCAGCGCCTTCACGTGGGGTCCCAGCAGCTCGCCACAGGGTCCCTGGCACCTCCCAGCGACACACGGACCCCAGTGACTTTGCGCAGGTTTCAGCGGTTCGCCAAATGGTCCCTGGAACCTCCCCAGTGCGCCGTCGTACACCAGAGACCCCACGGGGTCCCAACGGCTCGCACACCATTCCTGGCGCCTCCCCAGTGCACGCACGGGACCCAGTGAACCCGTCACGGGGTCCCAGCGGCTCGCCAAAAGGTCCCTGGCATCTCCCCAACGAGCACTGATCCCCAGCGACCTCGCGCAGGGTCCAAGCGCTCGTCAAACGGTCACAGGTATCTCCCCAGCGAAGACGGGCCCCAGCAACTTCGTGTGGGGTCCAAGCAGCTCGCCAAACTATCCCTGGCACCTCCCCAGTGCGTGCACGGGGCCCAGGCACCAGCGCGGGGTAAAAAGCGACTCCGCCAAAGGGTCCCTGGCACCTCCCAGCCCAGCCAAGACGGGCCCAGCGACCCCCTGCCCAAGGGTCCCACAGACTCGCCAAAGGGTCCCTGGCACCTCCCCGGCAGCAGACGGGGCCCAGCGACCTTGAAAGGGTCCCACCGACTTCGCCAAATGGTCCCTGGCACCTCCCAGCAAACGCACAGGCCCCAACGACCCCATTTGGGGTCCCAATGGCTCGCCAAAATATCCCTGGCACCTCCCCAGCGAACACGGGCCCCATCGACTTTACGTGGGGGGTCCCAGGGTCTCCCCATGCTCACGCACGGACACTAGTGACTCCCACGCTGGGTCCCTCGCCAAATGATCCCTGGCTCCTCCCATGCTCAGGCAGGGCCCAGTGACCAGGACAACGACTGGCAAATGGTAACTGGCACCTCCCAGTGCGTGGGTCTAAGCGACCGTGGCTGCCAAATGGTCCCTGGCACCTCCCAAGCGCGGGCAGGGGCCCAGCGACTTTCGCGGGGTCCCAGCAGCTCGCTAAGCGGCAAATGGTAGGGAGCCCCAGCGACCTGGCCCACCTCCCCAAACAGTGCCTGGCAGCTCCCAGCACGCACAGACACTAGAGACCTCACGCGGGATCCCAGCGGCTATCCAAATGGTCCCTGGCCCCTCCCAGCGCGTGCGGTCTCCAACGACCTCAAGTGGCGTCCCAGCTCGCCAAATGGTCCCTGGCACCTCCCAAGCGCCTCCCAGACCCCAGTGACTTTGCAGGGGTCCCAGCTGCTCCCAAATGGTCCTCGAACCTCCCAGAGCCTCCTCACCAACCAGTGCCCCACAGCGGCTTCCCAGCACGTGCACAGACATTCCTGGTGCCTCCCCAGCGCCTCCTTACGCCCCGTCGCGGGGACACAACAGCTCCCAAATGGTCCCTATCATCAAATGGTCCCCAGGCCCCTCCCAGCAGCTGCGTCAAGCGGTCCCTGTCTCCCCAGCGGCGCCTCCCCAGCGATGTCCAAGTGGTCCAGCCAAATGGTCCCTGGCACCTCCCAGCATCGCTGGAGGGACCCCAGTGACCTTGCGACTCGTGGGGTCCCAGCTGCTCGCCAAATGGTCCCTCACCGAACCTCCCCAGTGCCCCAGCGTACCAGCAGATTCCCAGCAGCACCCTGGCAGCTCCCCAGTTCTTAAACAATTACCGACCCAGCAGGTGGTGCCTCCCAAATGCCCTGCACATCCCCTGGGGCCCATGGGACACCTGCATCGGGACCAGCGGCTCGCCAAATGGTCCCTGGCACCTCCCCAACAAGCGCCCATGATCCCCAGCGACCTGCACTTAGGGTCCCAAGCAGCTCGTCAAATGTCCCTGGCATCTCCCCAGCGCATGCACGGGCCCAGCGACTTCGATGCGGCATCCCAGGACCCAAATGGACCCTGGCACCTCCCAAGCTGGCCAAGCTGGGCCCCAGCAACTCACCAGCGGCTCACCAAAATATCCCTGGCACCTCCCCAGTGCTCGGCTCCATCGAATGGGGGGCCAGCGGCCGCCACACTATCCCCTGGTCCCAGCGCGCCAGGGGCCAAATGGTCCCTCGCGCCTCCCCTGCAGCCCCAGCGACCCACGGCCCCCAGCGGGCTTCGCGGGGTCCCAAGCGGCTCACCAAATGGTCCCTGGCACCTCCCACAGCGGCAGGGAGCAACCAGCGACCTCCACGGCGCCAGATTCCCAGCCCAGCGGCGCATAACGGTCCCTGGCAGCCCCAGCATGCGCCGCGGACGAGGCCCCGACCTCACGCGGGTCCAAGCAGGCTCGAACAAATGATCCCTGGCAGCTCCCAGCCCCAGCGGCGCCGACCATGAGGGGTCCAGCGACACAAATGATCCGGCACCCCCAGCGGCGCGCGGCCCAGCGACACCACCAGCTGTCCCTGGCACCTCCCCATGCTCGTGCATGGACACTTCGCGACCCCACGCGGGGTCTGGCGGCTTCGCCAAATGATCTCTGGCTCCTCCCAGCGCATGCGGGGCCCAGCGACTTTGTGTGGCATCCCAGCGGCTTGCCAAATGGTCCCTGGCACCTCCCAAAGCCAAGCCGGGCACCAGCGACCTCGCGCAGGGTTCCAGCGCCCTCGCCAAATGGTCCCTGGCACCTTCCCAGCGTGCTTCGGGCTCCATCGACCAGCGTGGGGTCCCAGCGGCTCGCCACACTGTCCCTGGCACCTCCCCAGTCTTGGCGCCTGGGCCCATCGACTTACGGGGGGTCCCAGCGGCTCGCCACACGGTCCCTGATAGCTCCCCATGCTCGGCGCATGGACACTAGCGACCCCCCACGCTGGGGTCCAAGCAGCTTCGCCAAATGATCCCTTGCTCCTCCCGAGCGCATGCACGGGCCCAGCGACCCAGCGTGGGGGTCCGAACGACTTCGGCAAATGGTACCTGGCACCTCCCTCAGCACGTGCAGGGCCCCAGCGACTTTGTGTGCGGTCCCAGCAGCTTGCTAAGCGGACATTAGCACCTCCCCAGCGAGCGCAGGAGCCCCAGCGACCTCGCGCAGGGTCCCAGCGCCTCGCAAAACGGTGCCTGGCAGCTCCCCAGCACGCGCACGGACACTAGCGACCCCACGCGGGGTCCCAGCGGCTATCCAAATGGTCTCTGGCACCTCCCCAGGGCGCGAACAGGGCCCAGCGACCCCGCGCAGGGTCCCAGCGGCTTGCCAAATGGTGCCTTGCATCTCCCCAGCACGCGCACAGGGCCCAACGTCCCCTCCTGGGATCCCAGCGACCCGCCAAATGGTCAGTGGCCCGGCCCCAGAGAGCGCACGGGGCCCAACGGCTCGCCGAATGGTCCCTAGCACCTCCCCAGCGCGCACAATGCCCAGCGACCCCGCACGGGGTCCTAGCGGTTTGCCAAATGGTCCCTGGCACCTCCCCAGTGCACGCACGGGCCCCAGCCACTTGGCGCGCGGTTCCAGCGGGTCGCCAAACGGTCCCTGGCACCTCCACAGCGATCGCACGGGCGCCAGCGACCTCGTGCAAGGTCCCAGAGCCTCGCCAAATGGTCACTGGCACTTCCCCTACTCGCGCACAGGCCCCAGTGACCCCGCACGGGGTCCCAGTGGCTCGCCGAATTGTCCCTGGCACTTCTCCAGTGCCGCACCACGGGCCCCAGCGACTTCACTTTCGGGATTCAGCGGCTCGCAAAGCGGTCCCTGGCTCATCGCCTGCGATCGCACGGGCCCCAGCGACCTCATGCAAGGTCCCAGAAGATCGGCAAATGGTCACTGGCACATCCCCAACGCTCACACGGGCCCCAGCGACTTCGCGCAGGGTCCCAGCATCATGCCAAATGGTACCTGGCTCCCTACCCAGCGAGCGTACAAGGCCCAGCAACCACGCACGTTCTCCCAGCGGCTCACAAATGGTCCCAGGCACATCTCCAGCACGCGCACGAGCCCCAGCGACTTCGTGCGGGGTCCCAGTGGCCCCCCATACTGTCCCTGGAAAATGCCCAGCGCACGCACAGGGCCCAACACAGGCCAAAGAGACAGGCCAAGATCCCTGCAAAACAAATTCAGAGAGCTAGGAAGGAAATTAAAAGACAAGACCAAAACTGTGGTATTTTCTGGGATACTGCGGCCCTTGCAAAGGACCATATGGACAGCTGGAAATACAAAATCAAAATGCATGGCTGAAATCGTGGTGCACACAGGAAGGCTTCACCTTTCTTGAACATTGGAGCACTTTCTACAACAAGGACTATCTATACAGGTGGGACGGACTGCACTTAAACAGAAAGGGGAACCAATCTACTCGAGAAAGGATCCTTCAAGTCCAGAAGCATTTAAACTAGAAAGGAAGGGGCGAGAAAACAAAAAAACAGAAGGGAGACCACATCAAAACAAGGGCAACAACTCAGGTAAGACCACTATTAAATGTATTTATCTTAATGCTAGAAGTCTCAGAAACAAAATGTTAGAACTTGAAGCTACTGCACTAACAAGTAACTACGATGTGATAGGTGTTACAGAAACTTGGTTGTCTGAGAGTGATGGAGACGAATATAATACACCGTGTAACAAATTTCTTTTTTTTTTTGGTTCCTGGGTAGTAAGTGTTATTTCCTAATTGCTTATGCCTCAAAAGTATAGAAAATGGCTATTATTCCCCACAAACTTTGCTTTTGTGACCAGGACAGTGATATTTTGAAATTTACCTATTTTCCAGAACATTCCAGATAGATTCAGTGCTGAGTAAACTTGGAGTAACTTCTAGAACTTTCTAGAACTTTCCAGTAATATAAATAGTAGTATAAATACAGGGGCCCTTAAGCCCACCAGTTCAGTTTAGTTCCAGCTGCCTAAGTGGAACATATCTGCATTTTCTGAGATGGCATCAAGGTCATGGGAGACTTCAAAATGGTGGCATTCCTGATGGGTCTCCAAGGCGGTTTTACCAAGTTTCCCTGCTATCTTTGCCTTTGGGACAGCAGGGACACCAAAGCGCCACCACAGGCGGGACTGGCCACAGTGGACCGAGTTCTCTGTGGGGAGGAACAACGTTATGTGGGAGCCACTGGTGGACCCCGAAAGATGCTGATGCCACCACTGCACATCAAATTGGGCCTTATGAAAACAATTTGTAAGAGCTCTAGATAAGGAGTCGGCAGCCTTCAAGTACCTTCAAGACTTCTTCCCTAAGCTGTCTGAGGCAAGGTCAAAGCCGGTGTCTTTGTCGGACCACAGATAAAGAAGATCCTGGAGTGCAATGAATTCCCCAAGAAGCTCACTAGTAAGGAGAAAGCGGCTTGGAACAGCTTTGTCTCTGTGGTTCGGGGCTTCCTGGGCAATCAAGGCCGAAAACTATGTGGAGCTGGTTGAGACTCTGGTGAAGAACTACGGCACAATGGGCTGTAGGATGTCCCTCAAAGTCCATATCCTTGATGCTCATCTTGATAAATTCAAGGGGAACATGGGAGGCGTACTCGGAGGAGCAAGGCGGCGCTTCCACCAGGATATACTGGACTTTGAGCATATCTACCAAGGACAGTATAACGAGAACATGATGGGAGACTACATTTGGGGGCTGATTCGTGAAAGTGATTTACAGTATAATCGTAAATCTCGAAAAACTACTCACTTCTAAATCTTTTGTAGTCATTTTTGTATTACTTTAGTATAAATACATGTTAATTTGGATTCATATGTTGTTTTTTCTGACTATGTGAACGAAAAGACAAATTCGCCCGTTTTTCTCATTGGAAATAGGTAAATTTCAAAATATCACTGTCCTGGTCACAAAAGCAAATTTTGTGGGGAATAATAGCCATTTTCTTTACTTTTGAGGCATAAGCAATTAGGAAATAACACTTACTACCCAGGAACAAAAATTGTGTTACATAGTGATATTAGTGGGTACACACTGTATAGGAAAGACAGGCAGGACAGAAGAGGCAGAGGGGTAGCGCTATACATAAGAAATAGCCTTGAAGCCCAGGTGTTAAATCAGGACAAAGAAAACAATGCAGAATCAATATGGGTCAGAATAATGGACACAAATTCAAAGGGCATAATAATAGGAGCATGCTATAGACCCCAAATTCAGGCGCTGAGCAAAATAATCTGTTGTACAATGACATTTGAAATGCGTGTGAAAGGAGAAGCCATACTAATGGGGATTTCAACTTCCCTCTATAAAATGGGAAAACCCAATGGGGGCCTGACGACGGACAATTGCAATGGTGGAAATGACAAATGACTGCTTCCTAACGCAATTTGTCAAGGCACCGACTACAGGGGAGGCATGCCTTGACTTAGTCTTTTCAAATAATGAAGACAGAATAACTAAAACAGAGGTCAGAGAGCCATTGGCAAACTCAGACCACAACATGGTCTCATTTTGAAATATTTTTTAAAACCCCAAAAGTAATGACTAAAAGCTAAGGTTTACAATTTTAGAAAAGCAAACTACGAAGGTATGAAACAGAGACTAATAGAAGTAGATTGGGTAAAATAGAAAAACATCCACAGAAAAAGGGGTGGCTGTTTTTAAAAATGTAGTATTAGAGGCACAAAACAATTACATCCCAAAAGTAGACAAATCTAAATCTAAAACAAAATGGCCAAAATGGTTTAATAGATAAATTAAAAAAATATTCAGCGAAAAAAAAGGCACTTTACAGAGCGTTTAAAAGGGACCAAAAACAAAGCACACAGAAAGAGTACTTGGAACTGCAAACGTAAGTCAAAAAGGAAGTTAGAAAGGCCAAGAGAGAGATAGAAATCAATATTGCTAAGGGGGCTAAAACCAATTCCAAAATGTTTTCCAATATTATAACAGCAAGAGAACATTCAAAGAGGAGGTTAAATGTCTAAGAGACACAAATGGCAAAATCATAGATGAAGAAAAAAATAGCAAATATATTAAATGATTACTTTTCACAGGTTTTTTAAAGGAGGACACGGACAACATGCCCCACATGTCGACCTGTTCCTATCCAATTTTAAATAACTTTAGCATAACAGAGGCAGAAGTGTTAAAGGGACTAGGAGCTCTTAAAATAAACAAATCCCTGGGCCAGATGAGATCCTCCCAATAGTACTCAAAGAAATGAAAGAAGTTATTTACAAACCGCTAACCAAGATCATGCAACAGTCTCTTGACACAGGGGTTGTACCGACAGACTGGAAAATAGCAAGCGATCCACAAAAGGGAGACAAAACCGAACCAGGTAACTACAGACCAGTAAGCCTGACTTCTATTATATGTAAACTTATGGAAACTATAATAAGATCCCAAATGGAAAATTACCTATATGGTAACAATATCCTGGGAGACAGCCAGCATGGTTTTAGGAAAGGGAGATCATGTCTAACTAACCTACTTGACTTTTTTGAGGATGCAACATTGAAAATGGATAACTGCAAAACATACGACATGGTCTATTTAGATTTCAGAAAGCTTTTGACAAAGTCCCATAAAGATTAATTCTCAAACTGAACGCAGTAGGGATTCAAGGAAATGCATGCACATGGATTAGGGAGTGGTTAACAGGTAGAAAACAGAAAGTACTGATTAGAGGAGAAACCTCGAAATGGAGTGAGGTAACCAGTGGTGTACCACAGGGATCAGTATTAGGTCCTCTGCTATTCCTAATCTACATTAATGATTTAGACTCTGATATAGTAAGCAAACTCGTTAAATTTGCAGGCGACACAAAAATAGGAGGAGGGCAAACACTGTTGAAGCAGCAAAGGTCATTCAAAATGATCTAGACAGCATTCAGAATTGGGCAGACACATGGCAAATGAAATTTAATAGAGAAAAGTGTAAAGTATTGCATGCGGGCAATAAAAATGTGCATTATAAATATCATATGGGAGATACTGAAATTGAAGAAGGGAACTATGAAAAAAGACCTAGGAGTTTATGTTGACTCAGAAATGTCTTCATCTAGACAATGTGGGAAGCTATAAAAAAGGCTAACAAGATGCTTTCCGGATATATTGTGAAGTGTTGAATTTAAATCAAGGGAAGGATTGTTAAAACTCTACAATGCATTAGTAAGACCTCACCTAGAATATTGTGTTCAGTTCTGGTCACCTCGTTACAAAAGGATATTGCTGCTCTAGAAAGAGTGCAAAGAAGAGCAACCAGAATTATCCCAGGTTTAAAAAATGTCATTATGCAGACAGGCTAAAAAGAATTGAATCTATTCAGTCTTGAACAAAAAGACTACGCAGCGATCTGATTCAAACATTCAAAATCCTAAAAAAGTATAGACAATGTCAACCCTGGGACTTCTTTGACTTGAAAAAAAAAAAAAAGGACCAGGGGTCATAAATGGAGATTAGATAAAGGGGCATTCAGAACAGAAAATAGGAGGCACTTTTTTACACAGAGAATTGTGAGGGTCTGGAACCAACTCCCAAGTAATGTTGTTGAAGCTGACACCTGGGATCCTTCAAGAAGCTGCTTGATGAGATTCTGGGATCAATAAGCTACTAACAACCAAGCGAGCAAGATGGGCTGAATGGCCTCCCTCTAGTTTGTAAACTTTCTTATGTTCTTATGTTCTTAACACACCAGCAGGGGGGGTCCCAGCGTCTCGCCAAATGGTAACTGGCCCCTCCCAGCTCTCACACGGGCCCAGCGACCTCACGCAGGGTACCAGAGGCTCGCCAAATGGTCCCTGGCACATCCCCTTTGCGCGGACGGGCCCCAACGACTTTCTTGGCAGGGTCCCAGCGACTCGCCAAATTGTACCTGGCTCATCCCAGCGCTGGCATGTGGCCCAGCGACTATGCAGGGTCCCAGCGGCTCGACGAATGGTCCCCAGTGCACCTCCCAGCACGCAGCACAGAGCCCAGCGACACCGGTGGGGGGTCCCAGTGGTTCGCCAAATGGTCTCTGGCACCTCCCCAGTGCACACGGACCCAACCGACTTGGTGCGGGGTTCAACGGTTCACAAACGGTCCCCTGGCACCTCCACAGCGATCGAACAAAAGGCACCAGCGACCTCGTTCAAGGTCCCAGATGCTCGCCAAATGGTCCCTGGCACATCTCTAGCACACGCGGGGCCCAACGACTCTTCACGGCAAGGTTCCAGCAGCTCGCTAAATGGTACCTGGCTCTCACCAGCACGCCACTGGGCCCAGAGACCTCGCGCAGGGGTCCCAGAGGCTCAGCCAAATGGTCCCTGGCACATCCCCAGCACAAGCACGGGCCCCAACGAGATCAACAGTGGGGTCCCAGCTGCACCAAATGGTACCTGGCTCCTCCACAGCTGTCATGGCACAGTGACCATGCAGGGTCCCAGCGGCCTGGAGCATTATGGTCCCCCTAGCACCTCCCAGCATTAGAGCAGGCCGCTTGACCCCGCGTGGGGTCCTAGCAGTTCGCCAAATGGTCCCTGGCACCTCCCCAGAGTACTTTGTGGGTCTCAGGCCCAATTTGGTGATGGGGTTCCAACGGGTCGCTGCCAAATGGTCCCTGGCACCCCCCACAGCATCTGCAGTACCGCCAGACCTGTTCCAAAGGTCCCAGAGGATGCAGCCAAAATGGTGCCCTGGCTCACTCCACAGCGGCGGCATGTGGCATAAGTGACCCCATATGCGGGTCCCAGCGGCTCTCAGAACCGGTCCCTGGCACCTCCCCAAACATGACAAAGTGCCCAGCGACCCCAGCGAGGGTCCCCAGCTCGCCAAATAGTCCCTGGCACCTCACCAGCTTGGAGCACGGGGCCCCAGTGGCCCCACACGGGTTCCACGGCTCGCCAAATGCTCCCTGGCACCTCCCCATCGATAGCAGCACGGGCCCCGACCTCGTGCAAGGTCTCCTGGGATCACAAATGGTGCCTGGCTCCTAGCCAGCGTACACACAGACCCAGCAACCACGTGCGGGGTCCCAGCTGCTTGCAAATCGTCCCTGGCACATCTCTAGCAACGACGGGCCCCAGCGACTTTGCGCAGGCTACCATCAGCTCGCAAATGGTCCCAGGTACCAGCGACTCGCCAAATGGTATCTGGCTCTTCCAGAGCGTGCACTGGGCCGGCGACCGGCGTGGGGTTCCAGCGGCTCGCCAAATGGTTCCTGGCACCTCCGAAAAGCGCGCACGGCCCAGCAACCCCACCACGGGTTCCCAGCGACTCGCCGAAATATTCCCTGGCACTCCCCAGCGATCGCACAGGCCCCAACGACCTCTAGCAGGGTCCCAGACGCTCACCAAATGGTCCCTAGAACATCCCCAGCTGAGGCGCATGGGCCCCAGCGACTTCGTGAGTCCCAGCAGCTCATAAAATGGTCCCTGGCACCTGCCCAGCGCGCACGCAGCCCAGGGACCCCTCGCCTCGGGGTCCCAGCAGCTCGCCAAATGGGACAGCTGGCACCTCCCCGGGGCTGGGAAAGGCCCCAACTACCAGGCGTGGCCCCAGCTACCAGGCGTGGTCCCAGCGGCTCCCCAAAGGTCTCTGGCCTCCCCAGAAGCGCATGGGGCCCAGCGACCCCATGGAGTCCCAGCGACCTCGTGCAAGGTCCCACTCGCCAAATGGTCCCTGGCTCCTACCCTGCGGCGTGCACAGAACCCCAGCAACCACGTCACGGGGTCCCAACGGCTTACAAATGGTCCTGGCATCTCCAGTGCTTGCAGGCCCCAGCGATTTCAGCGCGGGTACCATCAGCTCATAAACAGTCCCTGGCACATCGCCAATGCCCGACGCACGAACCCTAACAACCCGCGTGGGGTCAGCGACTTCATAAATGGTACCTGGCTCCTCCTG
>JAHFZB010001144.1:0-13640 GCA_036884735.1 Huso huso | reverse complement strand
CAGGCAAGTAACAGTGCTGCCTTAGCACTGAGAGATGTCCGCAGGCAAAGAAACCCACACCAGGAGGTCCCTGCAAAACTGTTCACCGCCTCGCAGTGAAGCTTCTCCCAGGACACTAACAAGAAACTTGTGAGTGGTTGGAATGCATAGGTTGCAAAACGGGGGGGTCTATGTAGAGAAGTGATGCAGTCCAATAAATGATACCTGCTCACTCACTTGTTTTTTTTATGAATTGTCTTTTCTTTCTGAAACACCCTTTATATTTATTTCTTTTTTTGTAGATGTTTCTTTTCACCAGAATGTGTAACTGGATTAAATCAAAACTTCAACTCATCTGCCAATAGCAAATTACAAATCCAGTCCTTGATAGTAGCTATTTGTTTGCTACAGGCTTCTTTCTACCCAATGGAAACCCACCATTAAGTACTAGGTTTGGAATTGTTGTTCCTTGTTGTTCCTTACCCTCATGTCTTCCAAATGTAACCTTTAGGTTACCCTCCCTCACTGCAGGTATTCAGCAGGCCCCTGCAGTGACCTCCTGGTCCGCTATGGTGTCCAGCAGGACCCCATAGTGGTCTCTTCTCTGTGAGATGCTTTTCTTTCAGCTTATCGGCAGTTTATTCAAAACACTTTCAAAACCGCTCCCATTTCTTTGAATATCAGTCAGGGTCGCAATACTGCATACTCTGGAGGCCTTCTGTTTTCTACATGTTAACTACTCCCTAATCCACGTGCATGCATTTCCTCGAATCCCTACTGCGCTCAGTTTGAGAAATTAATCTTTTATGGGACTTTGTCAAAAGCTTTCCTGAAATTTAAATTAACCATGTGATATGCTTTTTGCAATTTTTACGCAATGAGGATAAATCCTCGAGGCAGAGCTTTTATCTCCTACCTTCTCTCTATTTGATCCTTCTGTCGATTCCCCTCAGTGACGCCATACTCATGGTTTGGTTCCTTTTTTTTCAAGGAACTCCACCTGTGGGAGCTCCTACTAAAAAGAAAGCAATGGTAGTTTCTTTTTACGACAACTGTCTCCTGCTACACAAAGACATTCAACTGCTCAAAGATGCAGCTCCCTCTCTTGGCTTTGGAGGATACTACAAGGGAAAATTGGTTTTCTGCTCCAAGGCCCAACGAATTCAGCATTATTCCTATAACCGATCACTCGTCATCTGCATAAAAATGTGTCCATTTGCTGTAGCCACACTCCTTGGGGGGGTCTTCCTGGCTCAAAATCCTTTCTTCTCCACCCACAATTCACCAACAGTCTAAATCTTTAACAAGATCGCTCATTCTCCCACCTTTATAATGAGAATATTCAGGATTACCTGTTTATCTGTTACTCATCAGTTCATTTTCAGAGCTTAACACATTCTCGCCACCTGAATATAATCAATTCTTTTTTGTTTCCAAACCCAGAGATTCAGAGCATTAGCTCCAAGACGACCTCCTGCCAACTCAGATTCCTCATTTTTCAGACCTGACATTCATGTGAGCCACTTGCTGCATTCCCTGATTTCTGCAGGCTCAAGAAACAACTCTTTTCAGCATCACTCCCCGCTCACTGCAAATGTACTGGTCATCCTGGAATTGCTTTTAAAAAATTTCACTTTGCATTCAACATTCCTTTCCATCATTTTCAGTGCCCAGAAGGTCATCCTATATTATGTCCCATAAGAACAGAGCTATAAGATTTGAATTTCCCGCATCAAGTTTTTTTCTACAAACTCAACTCAATGTCGGTGTCCCAGCTCTACCCTCTGCAACTCACAAATTTCAATAATCCTGAAAGGGCTTCAATTATCAGAATGTCTTTTCTCCTCCTGCTTGCCTACCTATTGCCATCAACGTACTCTCTTGGTGCCTCTCATCTGCTCCAGCTACTCCTGCCTGTTTTAGATAAAACCTTTAAAGCTCTTTCTCTTAGCCTTCTTGGGTTCCCAAAGGTGCTGGGAGTCTACATCGCCTCTCAAATTCAACCCCAGATTCACCCTTAATTTCTGACCTAGCAATCCCCTCATCTGATACCCTTTCCTTACTGCTCAAAGAAGTAAAACGGACCAGGAAGATTAGGGAAAGCTTTTCAATTTTGTTTATAAATTAAACTCCCATGTTGGCCCATATGACCCCTTTCTCTTGTCCATCTCCATCTTTCTTAGGGCGATCACCCTCAGGCCCGCTGTTTATTAACGAAAACTGAACAATCGTCACCCAACATTTGTTCTTCTTTCACCTGATTTATTTCCAGGTCCGGATTCATAGCTGAGCAGTTTTCCCGGTCCTTCCTTCAGAATCGTAGCAGCTTTTTCCCATGGACTTCCAGACTCTCTTATCAAACAGTTAGGTTGTTGATCCTCCAGTGCTTACCAAGTTTACATTATAACAAATATTATGGAGCCTGTTGGAGAGTGCAGCCAGCGGCTGATGTTGATTCGCAGGGAAGCACGCCCACGTAGAGCACAGAGAAGTTTGTAAACCAATTATTTTTATTTAAGAACAATGATAAACAAAAGCTAATTGAACCAAATATCAAACAATTTGAAGAAAGAAAAAAAGTGGACACCAAAAATAACTATTTATAGTCACCTAATCACAGGTACTGACTTCAATAACTGAGTCCAACCATAGAGCTGCAAAACTGCCCTCTGATCTACACAAAAGGAAGATCCTGACTGAACCAACTGACAGCCTTTATACCTTTCCAGGCCTACCACCTCCCCCAGAATAAAAACCATTATGCAGGTGGTTATATAAGAACAAAACAGCAAACAGTTATCAATAATAAATAAGTATTCAAAAAGAAACAAAATCAATGAATATATATATATACTAAACATTAATCTAACACATGCATTAATACTATGCTTTAAAACAAGCAGAGGGAAACTTAATTAAAATCAGCTATCCCCCCTTTCAATATCTTCTACAGGTACTGCCCTGCTACAGGAAGTCAGTACTCAGGAAGTCAATAAAAGCTTCCCTCCAACATGGCTGGTTCCCCCACTTCCTGTCAAGATGGAGGACCATACCACCACACCCAACTTAGGTTGCCTAAACCATTGCATATCAAAAACATGCATATTAAAATAACTGTTGTTCATTTTAGCTTAACAATAGTACTGCAATACACATTGTTCTGGAAGTGTGCCCTTCCAAACCAACTGTCTAAACAGTACTCTTGATTAACCTTTCTTTTGTTTTCAGGACACTCCCAACCACAGGCCTCCAATCCTGATACACCAGGTAAGTGAATTTTGTTTTATTATTTTTCCTTACTAGACCCAAGGTTCAGCAACACAATACACAAACAGTTAAAAAAACAATTTGCAGAAAATGTCCAGATACATATTGAGAAAAAATGTGAGGGTCTCCTCCTCACAGAGCCTAAAAATGCTTTTTACAGAAATGTGCTCTTAAGTGTTAGTAGCCTGCCTGGAGGAAGGGCAATCGAATCAGCCATGGATTCCCAGAGGTTTATTTCCCAAAAACGGTTTTGTTTTCCACTCCTGCATGCTGATGATCATTTGTTAAAGGTTGGCTAAATCTTCAAGTGGGCTATATTCAATTCTAATTGTGGCGTGAGACCGGCTTGTTCTTTCTGGGGGTCTCAGCCTGGCCCAGTCAGCCAGGCGCAAATCCTCAAACCAAGTTGGGTTTGATGCCAAATGACACACAATGAGTCAGTGACTGGTGGGATTTGAAACTGGGACCTCCCGGTTACAAGCCCTTTTCTTTAACCACTGGGCCACACAGCCTCCTATATAGTTTACCGTTTCATATGAAACAATAAATACTATTAAAAGAAAACTATTTTTTTTCATAATTACAAATTTAGTTCCACATACTGTAAGTATTCCCCTTTTAATGCCATGTTTACCTTTGAATTGCAAAAGTGGTTCCTATAAATGATGTACCCACTGAAGGTAGTCTTTTACAATGTTTTCCCTTGCCTCAAATTCGATGCATGTCGAAAACATCCAGCTGTCTGAAGCATAGCACTGTTCTCAATTATGACACTTGCGCACATCCACAGAATTGGCATTCTGTATCTGGAATAAAAAAATATTTATGTTTTGCAAAACTGAAAAAATAAACTGATTGATGTAAAGTGAGGTTTCAAGGTAAAAAAGTAAAATGCATCTTGAAGTCAGCAACAGAAGGGGCATTGTTTAGTTGAATGAGGATGTGTAAAAACAAAACCTTTTTTTTTTTTCTGTGGCTTATGCATTCTTAAAAGGTACCAGATAAACTATAGTTTGCTTTAAAAGTTAATGCAAGCAGAAAGATTCACACTTCTGCTCCCACAATGTTTCCTTAAACGTCCATTTCCCCCTCTTAAAATCGCTGCATTTCTTTGACTATTATCTCCCTACCTCATACATAACATTTTAATGTCTTCATCAGTATCCTCTTCAATTATGGCATAAAAACCAGGCTGTCCTGAAATGTGGTTGAAAAGTCCCTTGAAGGAAGCGTATTTTTGGTCCACCATGTACTACTGAGACTGCTATTATTTGCCCTGCTGTATTCATCAACCTTTGCCGCTGTTTGTAAATCACAAAAATGTATAAAGACAACATTTGATAGTATAATCATACTAAAAAGATGTTAGTATTTACCAACAGCTAAATGCATTACAGAAATGATTAGTTGGTTGTAAGGGGTGATGACAGGGCTATAGTCTAATTGAAAGTAGCAGAAGTATGATACTCTAAAGAAAAATGTCTAAAAGCAACACTGTGCATACCAAAATAGCTACATTTGTTTATCATCCTCCACGCACACTATTATGTTGCTGAGGCCCCAACAGTTTGGTACAAATTACACATTTTGTATCACCCTCATAAATCAATAAAACATTTCAGAATTCAAGACTGAAAAGTAGTATTCACCTGTTGTGTTAAAAGTTAAATATTTGTTTTCGGCTGGGCCATCAAATATAGGACGATCCTTTAAAATTCCATAATTGTTAAAATTCTCTTTTGGCCACTGTCAATGGCCTTCAAAAGAACCAGCATCATCACTGAATTTAACAAACATTTCATTGTTTGGGTTATCACATGACCTTTTGAATCACGGAGAGCTCCATCCCAAACATTGCCCTGCTGATGTTAAACCGGCAGCAGCTGGTGCTTTTTCGATATTTTGGGCGAGATTTTGTATTATGTCACTTCACTGGCTGACACAGCATCTTCCCTGCAATTTACAAGTGTTAAACATTTATGCTCTGTCTGCATGGACAAAATATGTGATACTTTGCAGTTATTCTCACTTATTCCTAGACTAGTTATACATAATTCTTATAGAATATAAGGTTTTATATTAATTTAGTACTGGATGCAGTGGACAGACAGGGTTGAATAATGATTGGGTGTCTCAATTTTGTGGAAAAATACATTTAAAGAGTATAAAGGCAACTTAAATGTGTTACTTTATAATTACCTTTTGCCATCCCAGCCACCAATGTTCTCACATGTGGAATCATTGCTGCTGCTATCATCCTCAATGACAACAGGTGCATACAAATGGTGTATTCCTGGGGAAAAAAAATTATATATAATTTGTTTTTCTCGTAACAACTTTTAAATAATGTACACAAATTCTAATGAATTAATGTATGAATTCCACAGAATAACACTTGAATATCATGCACTTCCTCCGAAGTTCTGATGTTGATCACATGTATAAGCCCCAGCCCTGGTTTGCAACTCTATCCCTAACCTTAACTGTTATACATGAAATCAACATCAGAGCTCAGAGAAAGTGCATGAAAAAAATCAGGTGTGCAAAGGTAAATAAAGAAGACAAGCTGAAGCATTTACATTTGAATTTTACTGAAGAAACACAAACTGGCCCTGTCGTTAAGTAAATTGGTAGAAGTAGTAATAGCTTAAATACCTTTAAATTAGATTTTTCTTTTAATTATTACCTGTAGCAGGTATGTTGTGCACTAATAATTGAGGTTGCATTGTCTTCTGATTCTGAAATTACTAACTGGAAAGACAAGTACAAACAAACCAAAAAGAACACATCTGAAAAAAAGATGTACATAAGAGTAATACCTATTACTAGCGTAAGACATTTTTAAATAATACAATACAATACAATATAATACAATTTGCTCTTATACAGTGCTCTTCATGCTAAGCATCAGGGGTGCTTCACAACAAGACCAAAAACAAATGGCTAGCAGCCCAGCCTAACAGTAAGCACGTGAAAACAAATCGTCTTTAAACCTGACTGAAAAAGATTATATTGTAGCTGCACCTCCGATACCACTTGGAATAGTGTTTCAGAGGCGAGCGCAACTAAAAAGCTCTTCCTCCTCCTGATTTTAAGTACTAGACCGGATGACCAAAAATCAACACTCGCAGACCGTGAAGTGCGACTGAGTATAAGGTGATAGATCCTGCAGATACAAAGGCCCAGATTCGCGAAGGGCTTTATAAATGAAGCAGGATCTTAAATCAATCCTGATTTAATAATGATGCAGTGACTTGAGAACAGGAGTGATGTGCTGTGGCGGCGGCGTGCTGGTAAGCTCTTGAGACAGGAGCATGTGCTGTGAGCGACACGTGCTGGTAAGCTCTTGAGAACAGGAGTGATGTGCTGTGGCGGCGCGTGCTGGTAAGCTGTTGAGAACAGGGTGATGTGCTGTGTGACGTGCTGGTAAGCTCTTGAGAACAGGAGTGATGTGCTGTGGGCGGCGTGCTGGTAAGCTCTTGAGAACAGGGTGATGTGCTGTGAGCGGCGTGCTGAAATAAGCTCTTGAGAACAGGAGTGATGTGCCATTTGTTCCTGGTATTTAGCCATTGATGATTAAAGAGATACCTATAAAACCTGCAGGACCATGGCTCTCCAGGACCAGGGTTGCCTATGATTATTATTATTATTATTATTATGTGTGTGTGTGTGTTATGTTATTTCTTATGGGCGCCCTTATCCAGGCGACTTACAATCAAAAACAAATACATTTCAAGTATCACCAGTACAAGTAATAATACAATTAAAGAACCAAGATAAATACAAAATGACTTTGGTTCAAGCAAGTACAAATGTGGCGACAAATACAATTCAATAATACAGCAGATAACAGTGTCAGTGATACCCATCAGGATGATTAAATAAAAATACTACAGATTAAACGCTGGCAGATTACAGTACTCTGGCGTACAGGATTAAATGCAGTAAAATAGGGGGCAGATAAGACAAGTAATGCGCATTTAAGGAAGGATGATATGTCCCAGGCGAAGAACAGAGGAGTTCTACATGATTTCTGAGGTGAGTCTTGAGCGCGGAATATGGTCAGGGGCTAGGCAGTCCTGACATCTGTAGGAAAGATCATTCACCACTGCGGGCGGTGGAAAGGGCGAGCTCTGGGAGGCAGGGAGTGGGGAGGTAGAGCCAGTCTTCTAGTGCAGGCGGGCCGAAGAGGTGGGAAGTGGGGGGTGTAGGGGAGATGAGGTCTGGGGTAGCTGGGTGCAGTCTGGTCAAGGCATCTGTGGGAGGCTACAAGTCTTGAACTGGATGCGGCGGTGATCGGGGAGCCAGTGGAAGGCGGAGCAGTGGGTGCGTGGGAGGCGAGGCAGAGAGAACACCAAGCTGAGCGGAGTTCTGGATTAGCTGGAGCGGACGGGTGGCAGACGTGAGGGAGGCCAGCCAGGAGGTGGGTGTAGTCTGGCGAGAGTACCAGGCCTGGACAGGAGCTGGAGTAAGCGTAGTTGGTGAGGAAGGTCAGTTAACGGATGTTGCTCAGGAAAGATACTGCAAGTGCCCAAGGAGTGGATGTGCTGGGAATAAGAGGGCAGGGGTCCAGGGTGACTCCGAGGTTCTTAGCGGAGGAAGAGGGAGAGAGTGGTAGATTCTAGAGAACAGAGATAGGGAGAGATCAGAGGAGGGGAGGAGGAGGAGGGAAAAAAGGAGGTCAGATTTAGAGAGGTTGAGTTTGAAATGATGCGAGTGCATCCAGGAGGAGATAGTAGACAGACAGGTAAAAAAGACGGGGGGGGATGGTGGAGTCAGAGGTGGGAAGGAGGGAAAACCTGAGCATCATCAGCATAGAAATGGTATGCGAAACCATAGGATGCGTGAGGGGGCCCAGGAGCGGGTGTAGAGAGAACAGGAGAGGACACAAGACTGACCCTTGGGGGACTCCTGTTGAGAGAGGGCAGTTGTAGAGGTTGCTCCACGCCAGGTTACCTGGTAGTCTGGTTGGAAGTGGGAGGAGAACCAGGTCAGAGCAGTTCCAGAGATTCCCAGGTCAGCAAGAGAGATAGTAGGATAGAGTGATCGAAGCAGTGTCAGGCAGCAGAAGAAAGGGGAATTAGGACAGGGGAGAGAGGCAGCTGGGCAGACTTTAGTGAGTTGGTGACAGACAGGAGGCGGTTTCAGTGGGTGAGCAGGCGGAGAAACCCATTGGAGGGTCGAGCAGAGGTGGTTGGACAGGAAAGCAGAGGCTGCTGGTTGTACAGTCAGCTCGAGGGTTTTGGAGAGGAAGGAGTAGGAGGAGCAGGACGGTAGCTCTGGAGGGAGGTGGGGTCGGGTAGGGTTTTGAAGGGATGAGGCTTGCATGTGCATGCATTTCCTTGAATCCTTCACGTTCAGTTTGAAATTAATTTTATGTTCTGATAGGCATCATTGTGTAGTAAAATGAAATACTAATACATTTATTTGGTTTGTTGTATCATTTAATATTTTTCACAAGGGTATGTGTAAATGACTATCACTGTATGGGTCCAAATCAATTGTGTATTAATGCTAAATGGGTCTCCTTAAACTTTTGCAAGTCAACATTTCCTATGGGGATGCTCATTTTCCACATTCTCCTCGTCATTGTGCCCAATAGGCAGATCGGTCTTCTTCAATGGACATTTTCTTTTTCATGGTCAGTTGTGTAATATGGCACAGGTGATTATCACGTTTGGCACATTCCCAGGTGTGTATTTAAAAAAAACATTATCTATATATAAAATGATTCTTTAATACATGATTCCTTCTGGGGGCTTCTGGATCATATGTAACATACCATCTGCCTTCTCATTTACATATTTAATTCAACAGAGGTGGCGCTAATCTCTAGGTTTGGTGCAGGTGAGATAGGTACACCTTTAAGCCAGTATTAGGCACTTCTAAAATTGACATGGAGAACTTTGTGGAGCATAAATGTTGTTAGACACGTGCAACAAAGTTGCCTTTTTAAAATCCACCTTTAAGTCACTGGTATCTTGCAGAACGCCATTGAGAGAGTTTAAGTGTCTCTGCACCTGTTTAAAACCTGGAAACGATGTGGTGTTTCAATTTAGCACATATTTTGGTCATAATTAACTGATTGGTGAGGTGGAGCGAACTAGAAGACAGTGAGGCCCTTCAAGACCCAGGACTGCCCCACCACTGCCCTAGTGCTACAGGTAATAGTGCTATTTCTATGTCATGCTGAAGCAGTTGGCAGATGTCGGTAATTGTTTCATTAAATAGATATTGCTTCTTTTTTACTTAATGTACTGCACTCGCACATTCTGTGTGTCAGACGGGCAGATGATATCTGGGCGATCTCTCCCTCCTCCCTTTCTCTATGTCTGACCACGAAAAAATCTAATACACACACTCTATTTCTTTATTTCCCCCCCCTCTCTCTCTCTCTCTCTCTCTCTCTCTCTCTCTCTCTCTCTCTCTCTCTCTCTCTCCTTTACTTGCTTCCCTGGTCATTTAAACGGTATTATAGTTGACCACATATTTTGCCACAGTTTAGACCTGGTTTTCACATGTCTATTGAAACTTACCTGTGGATGCTTTGCTAAATCGCTACAGTTGTATATAATGGAGTCCTCCTCTAGTAAGTTCAGCCCATGTCCAGGCTAATGCTGCCAGTTGGTGGTGAAAAACATTGCTAAATCACATATGTGGGCAAAGTCTTACCAGCACCTGGAAGGGGTACTGGTTCTTTTCAATCAGTGCGGGATCAATGGCCAATAACTAAATACAAGTTTCATTTAAAACTAAAAGGGCAGTCTTGACTCAATACCTACCTACACAGAGGAGGGCTCACTAAAACAACAACAATAAATACAGAAATTGTTTAAAAACACATACAACAGAATGGAACCAAAAACACAGGCAGGGAGGCGCCCTTAAATTGGGCAGCTCTGTTTAATTTTTGTTTTTCTAGCACCCGCCCGAATCAGGGTCCAATTCCTCCTCCAAACAAAACCCGGTTCGCCGCAATGGACAAATAAATCTCTCGATTTAAAAATCCTTGAACAACGTCATGAAGCAATATTACAGCTAAGTCGGTACCAGCTGTAGTCAAGCTGCTGAACAGTTTGGAATTGGAAAAAAAAAAAAAAAATATTGAAAGGCAGAAATTATTGCAGATTATTAATCAAATAAAAGTAATGTACTACAGTATGTAGACTGAACCCAGAATATTTTTAGACCATTTTAAATAATAATAATGTTATTAATAATGATAACTATGCAAACGTATGATGATCTACAAACACATAATTAAAACATTTATTTATTTATTTATTTATTTACATATTTTCTAATGGGTTTCTTTGTCCTTCAATATTCTTTTGCTATGAAATTCAGCAATAACAATCACGTGTTGGTTGCTAAAGTCATCCAGCGATGAGAGATGACCCACAGACAGGCCAACACCAGTGAAAGTCCTCTTGCCCAATGAACAGTCTCCCCAGCAGGCTCTTCTCTCCAGCCCTGGGGGTGAAGACAGATCACTTTCGGTTTACATTTTAAAGGGTAATTGTCAATTCCAATTCACTCAAGCTGTCACTAAATTTCTGCACTGAAAACCACACCAGTTTGATTTCATCCATGCCCTTGCTAATCCAATGGAAGCAATAAAGCAATACATTGGGTCCAGTTGGTATAATAATATTTACCAGTGGAGATGTTTTTTATAGCTCCTCTAGTTCACTGAGGAGATCCTCCAGTCCACTGTGCCGTCTTTCAGTTGACTGGGCAGTGCTGATGTTTCCTTGTGCAGCATTGACATGCTGTTCTGCAGTGCTAATACAATGTGCCTTTCTTCTGAACGGCTGTGAACTGAAAGGCAAAAAAGAATCACATGAAAACTCAACCACACTGAATTCTTTGTAACTGCTGAGGGGATTGTTTTTGCTCAAGTCACACCCCAGCAGGAAGTGACGAAAGCAAAGGCACTCATTCCTAAATATGTGTGTAGTGGCAATTGCGTTCTCTGTGTGTGTTTCAAGCCCACTTTCAGTTATAGCAAAGGGTCCCCAATCCTGGTCTTGGGGGCTGCAGTGTCTTCTGGTTTTCATTCCACCTGAGCTCTTAACACCTAATTCAACTAATTATTGTAGTAGTGCTCCAATTGAATGGCTCTTCCAGTTCTGAAGGAGGTGGTTATTTAAAGAAGGCTTGAAAAGCTGCTGGACCACCCAGCCCTCCAGAGCCAGTATTGGGCACCTCGGTCATGGGAAGGCGTGTTTTTACCACATCAACCCGGATGTGCTGTCATTATGAGTTTTGTTGTAAATGACTGGTAACTGACTGACTGACAATGAGATTGAATGTGTAATGGGCCATGCTGGGTCCTGGGTGGTACTCGAACCCATCCTCGGGACTTCAATACACACACACACACTCTCTCACACACACACAACCACTGTGCCAAAGAGCCAGCCCGCTTAACACTGTACTATCTCTCTCGGTTGTCAGCTGTGGTGCAGCTCTGATGGTGAACTCATCCTTGTTCACACTCACTGTAAAAGCCCAGTCCAGCGATGAGCGATCAAGTGATGACGAGAAGATCAACAGACACCCATGGACAGTGAAATCCTCTTGTAGAAAGACTCTCTCCCAGCAGAGCTCTCCTGAGATTGGGAAAAAGGTCTCTTTTAGGCTGGCTTTTTCGGATCCAGATTAACCACATAATCCTAGACTGTGTCTCCTAAATTAACGCATTGAAACTACTGGTTAGAATTGAAGTCTTGCAACATAAACAGGATCATGGGCATGTTCATGGCAGCAAAAAAAATTGCCAACACTGTGCCATTGTTGTGTACTACACAAGGTCTATTATCTCATATTATTTATGCTGACAGTCATGACTCTGCAGGATACAGCACTTCTGGTAAAACTTTACTACGGGCAAGTAACAGTGCTGCCTTAGCACTGAGGATGTCCATGACGAAACCCACCCAGGAGGTCCCTGCAAACTGTTCACCCGTCTAGCAGTGAAGCTTCTCCCAGGACACCCCTAACAAGAAACTTGTGGTGGTTGGAATGCATAGGTTGCAAAAACAGGGGGGGGTATGTAGAGAAGTGATGCAGTCAACCAAATGATACCTGCTCACTCCTTGTTTATTTTTATTAATTGTCTTTTCTTTCTAGTACCCTTTATATTTCTTTCTTTTTTTGTAGATGTTTCTTTCTGGGAATGTGAAACTGGTTAAATCAAAACTTCAACTCATCTGCCAATATTAATTACAAATCCAGTCCTTGATAGTAGCTATTTGTTTGCTACAGGCTTCTTGCTTCTACCAATGAAACCCACCATTAAGTACTAGGTTTGGGTTGTTGTCACATACTGAACATATGAAACAAACTGACATACTGGTCTTTGGCATCCCATTCATAACTTATAGCAACATGTTATCCACATACCTTGCTGCAATTTCTGCATAAAAGAAATACAGTGCGTAACATGCATTAGTGTGCGCAAGGACTAGTGTGGCAACAAATGTGGGTAATGCAAAAATTTAGGTCAACATATTTAAACTGAGTATTTTCTTAAATCTATTTAAATCATTTAAATGGTGTGCATTAATAACAATAAAAAATTAGTAAGTATCAAGCCAACAGAATAAAATTATAAATATTTTAAATTTGGTTTAAAAAAAAGACACCAATTCATTACCAAATTTATTTGGAGAAATTCATAATATATGTATATAAAATATGAATCAAACAATAGATTTTAAATATATGCTGTATTATGTTAGTTGCAAAAAAATTGAATCAATACACTTTAAAGGTGTAAAAATAAAACAGGAGGTTTTCCTTGATCCTTCCTCCATGTTCTTCAAGAATTTCACTGTGTGTGTTCAGCATGCTTGCCTTCTGTTGTACCAAGCACTACCAGACATACTCCTTCTTTTCAGTGCAGTAATACTTGAGCATCTCATGTGTTCTGGCACTTTCTCTTCTGAATATCCTTCAGTGGCTCTGTGAGGATGATCTCTGAGCCAGTCTCTCCAGGTGTGGCTTCACATGGTCTGGACACATGGACACCTCACACTGAACAGGTTTCCTGCGGCTGTCTGCCCAGGACAGATATCTGAGACAACCCAGTGTCTTGCTTTGCTGACGGCTCCTCTTCCTGTAGTCTTCAGCAATGTTTGCCAACTTGTAGTTCTTCTGTAGCCATACATCAGGCCTCCATTCCTGCCTGCAATCAGGACAGCTAAACTTTCCCCCTCCCCTTGCTGTTTCAGGTCCCTTTGAGACCCAACAGAAGTTGTGTCCACAAAGACGTGAATAAGGATCCCTGAGGTGCCAGACACACTGTACAGATCAGCTCACCTTCCAGGGGGGTTTCTGGCTTTAAAAGAACCGTATATTTTCTCCAGTACGTGTAAATCAAATGGGCA
>JAHFZB010001143.1:0-13651 GCA_036884735.1 Huso huso | reverse complement strand
TGCGTCATGCTACTGTAACTACCGTGACGCTTAGTGACAGCAAAATGGAAGAGAAAACAACAAAAGAAAGGTTTTTAAAAACAAAATGAGAATACTTAGAAACCGGTTTTTGACAAACCAACGAATCGGGTTTAAAAAAAGGGTCTGATTTACGTTTTTTTTCTTCCGTTTAACTTAAAAAACAGGGTACTAATAATCGCTCGTTTTGTTTATTTAAGGGGAATCAAACAGTAAAATACAATACAAGCAAGTTTCTGTGTTTTCAGAAACAATGACATAATTCACCGGCTACGATGGTACCGTCTCCCCAGTAGTGTTGGCAATGTTTATCCCTGACAGCGCAAAACATTCAACTAAGCTACTCCAAAATGTTATCATTACAGTCAGTTGTGTATTTACTCTCGCCGCTCCCGCTTTTCTTGTTAATTATAATACACACTGGAATATGTTACATACAACACACATAGCTTAAAATATACTAACCGGCTAGTCGACGCCATTTCGTGTTCTCTTTGAAACTGCCAGCAATGACTGGCGAGCACAGTGCTGTTCAACATCGATTTATAGCTTCGTGGCGTCACGTGTTAGGGCCTGAAGACGGGACGCTAGAAGGTACAAAATAACTGAGCGCTGAGTGAAAATGCGTTTTAATTTTAAAGCGTTGACGAAGGCACTGTTTATTGCAGGTGGAGATTTGGCGAACACAAGGATGCAGGCATGACCTTTAGTACTAATATGGAATTGAGTAGTGAGCCGACTGCAGCACCCACTTTTGAGTCAATGGCCCGTCCTAACCGATTATTTTTTTATGCAAATGAATCCGACATGTATTTTTAAGCTGCATCTCCGTTTTCCAATTCGGTTTCAGTCAGTGAGTCCGACATCAGGTCTGACAAACTAAGACGAAGGAGGTGATAATAGGCAAGTGTCTATCAATGCCTATCAGGACTACACTGCAAATGTCTAAACATTTTTCAAAGTAAGAAAACTGTAAGCATTTGCAGAACTGTCACATAAGGGCTGTCTCGCTTGCCCCTAGTGACCCGACACCCATATTGACAGTGTGATGACAGGTGTTTCTAGTTTTGTGTCCAAGTATATTTTCAAGGACAGCACTACTGGGTGGACACTGCTCTACACAATATCCTTGAAAAATACTTGACATTATGTTTCAGGTAATCAACTTCATGATATTAGTCATTTTTGATATATTTACAATGAAAAGCTAAGGGTGTGCAAGTGAAAGCTGCTTTAGTGAAGATAAGACTGTGCTGTACAATCACAGGCCTGGCCTGGTTTGTATCTGAGTTTCACAGCCCAGACCACTTCAAGGTGTTTAAATTGTTTTGGAGGTTTATGTGACCCTTCCACCTCTTATTCCTTCAGGGAAGCTGGGAAATTTGCAATGAAGTCTCTAGGGCATCCCCTAATTTCAGAACATACCACACCCTAAATAATACTTCAACCACACAGCAATTTTTTTTGTTGTATTCATTTATTTCAATTAGGGAACGCAAACAAGCAGCAATTTGTTTTCAATATATATCTTTTGAGAAAAGTTATAACATTAAATCTTTTTTAGTTCCATGTTAGCGCCTTACAGTTCAAACAAACATAACCAAACTTCATCAATGTGGACTGTCTTTTAAACTTATGAGGGCTCTGGTTATTGATAAACCTACCGCCTACAGTACAGCACCATATTCTCTATACAAATGCTACAGAAACAAATTGACTTTGTAAATAAAATAGATCAGCAAATCAATTTTCGTTAAATGAACATGTACAGCATCATGTTTTATGACATTGTGCAAACTCAACCTGTTATGACCCTATACCTTATTTACAAAGCTTCAGCTATTCAAGTTAGTTGAATAATGTTTTATGTTTTAATGAGTAAAATCAAATGTGATATTCATTAAACTGTTCTAGTAAGCCAACAACAGTAGAACAGTTTAGTATAGTGTTTTTACTGCTTCTCTGCTTGTGATAGTTTCCTATTAACAGAAACAAAACTGTCCTCTTCATTTAAAGGCACACTATAGCCTAGATTAATTAATGAGATTTATATGCTAACAGTAGGCTAAATATTTGCCAAGACCAGGGTCTATCTACACTGTATATTAAAAAGAGTACATCGTTTTGAGAGATATTGTTGTAATCATATTGTTGTAATCACAGTCTGCTAAATAAATAAACAAACAAATAATCATGAAAGTTGTCATGCAGGACAAAGCCTGTAGAAAGAGATTTGGCTATCAAGTTTGTGAAACTAAAACGACCGTATACAGTCTAAAACAAAAACAGAAGGTGATATTTAGGTTCTATAGAGATAGGAAAGATACAATGTTAACTATTCAGCTGTCATTTGTATTAGAACTATTTATCAGTCTTGTATTACAATTATTTACCTGACAGACAGAATCTAACACTGTAATAAGCCCTTTCTGTTTTTATTCATTTCACAGGGGGCTGGCAATGACCCGGGGTAGCAGGTACAACATGTATTGTATCGGCTTAATGGAATCCAGTATTCAACAATAGAAGCAACATCCAGGTCTACAAATAACCTAAAGAAAGAGCCTTTCCACAAAGGAAAAACAGTAGAGTGCATTTTATCAAACGGACGAGTCTTTGTTCCAGCCTTTCAGAATTGCTTCGGCTGCATCCAACGTGCTATCGTTCTGTTAAAAGGAAGAATGTACATTTTCAGTACAATGTAAACAGGCAGTGGGGTGTTTACAAAAGTGGAATTCACCACCGCCATCTCTGTCTCTAGCAGAGCTTAGAGATGGGATGTACTCTGTGATGTTTGCAGTTTGAACAGACTACAACAGTTTACCATGCTGGTTCAACCTTAATTTTACACATATGGTTGGTTTACGCAATCCTGGGCGATGCGCAAATACAATTCAGGTGTGATTTATCCTATTGAGATACAGGTTGATTAAATTAACTCCTAAGTTTCTTATTAGTACTAATTTATATCGTAGGATTGAGTGTTTAAAGTTTTGATTAAAACAGCTACAGTGCTTGAATTAATATATTACTGATTTTACAGAATATTTTATGATCTAGAGATATGATTTCAAATTCTCTGTTGGAATATGGTGGAAAATCAGGTGTGTTTTATTTTATGAATGGCAGCCTTTATGTTTTGTGGGAGTAGTCAGTGGGAGTGTGATGGAAACACATGCACAGATTTAAAAAAAAAATAACCATCATTTCACAATCACAACCCTTACATGAACAAAACCCACCAGCCTCTTTCCTAACACCCCACACAGGGAGCACATTACCAAGCACAGCCCTGCAATGGGAGACATTTCCCCATCAACTCACAGTCCTGTCCCCAAAGGAGCAGGAGCAACTCAGGTGGGGATTAATAATAGTGCCAGTGGGCAGTGCGCTTCCACAGGCTAGACTGTGCTCTAAAGGCATCTACGAGGTGGTAGACAGATGGGAAAACCATGTCAAACTGTAGTACTTAAAAGGATACATCAGGGTTATAAGATTAAAAGATTGATGAACAAAGATCTGCCTCCTGCTTTTTTAATGCACCTCTCACCTTGATGAAACACAAGCGGATGTATTTTTCAAATTGCTTTGTAGATTCAGCCCCACAGAATGCTGTGATTGGAATAGCTGCCAGTTTCTGAAAGAGTAATAAATGCTTAGTTATAAACCCTCAGTTATGAAGGAGATAGGTCATTTTAACACGTTAGAGGTTATACATAGGAATCTGGATATATTACACAACAACTGGACACTGCTCTGGCATTGTTTTCTGTGGTCAGCGGTGATGTTATTACTCCATAACGGAATGGTGAATAAAGCACGGTTTAGAGATTACGCTAATTAAAGACACCTCTTCTACTTATAGGTGTCATCCCAGATGGACAGGCAGTTCTTAAGACACAGTTAAAAGGTATGGATGCCGATGCCTCCACTATCTCACCATCACCATATCAAACATAAAAAAAGAAAAAAAACAACCTTTTCCTTTATCATCCATTTTACAAATTTATAATCATAGGGCTCAACTCCCTCCATGTCAGACAGGTCCTTTTCTTCCAAAAGAAAATGTACATTTTATTTCAAGTCTACATTTAGAAGTCATCGGCACAACGCGGCCATTCAAGCTAACACTGTGTTGTCAGTACACCACAGCCATGACTACCGGCAGCAATCTCCTGTCTCAGGGTTACAGAGGAATGCATTGTCCCTGCTTATTTCCACACTCTTGTTTACAGAAAGCAGGCTTTGCAGTCAGCCATTGGGATGTACAGTATACTGGATTGTGGTAACATGCCTCCCCACTGTGTAATTCTGTTCAAAACAAGCAGGCACAATCTGTCTTGCAGTATTTGTTTTCTACTGGTTATGTCTGTGAAACAGGCACTGCACTGATTTAAAAGTACATGGCAGGCATTTAAGCGAAAGCTTGCATTACTCAAAACCTGAATTCATTATGAAAGGTATTTAAAAGTTATTATCAGCAGCTCATTTTAACAAGCCATGTTCCAACCCTGTCAGGGTTAGAAGTCAATTTACACTAATTATATATACAGCAATAGGATCTAAATTAGGAATGCATTTTGCCAGTACATACATGGGGAAATGGGAAGAACAATTACTTAGAAAATCGGAAAGAGAACCTTTAGAATACATTCGGTTTGTAGATGATATTTTTGGGGTTTGGACACATGGAGAAGAATCTCTTTTCCAGTTTCATAAAATGGCAAATGAAATACACAGTAATATTAAGGTGGACCTTCGATGGACAAGGAAAGAAATAGAATTTTTAGATACCGTAGTAAAACTTGAAGAAGGTTCAATTGAGACTGACCTCTTCTGTAAACCTACTGACATGCACCAGTATTTACACATGTCCTCTGCACATCCGATACACACTAAAAGGGCAATCCCAAAGGGTCTAGGAATAAGAATACGAAGAATATGCTCAAAAGAAAGTGACTATGTAAAACAAAGAAATGTATTAAAAACAAATCTTAAAAAAGAGGATACAAAGAAAGAATTATAGAGACGGAGTTAAGAAAAAGTGGATAAACTAAAAACGAGATGATCTACTAGATTATAAAAATAGAGATAAAAAGGTCAAAAGAGTCCCATTAATAATGACTTACTCTAAACTTTTGCCCAATATTTCTAAAATAGTTTGGAAACACTTGCAGATTCTACATAATTCAGAAAAATTAAAAAAAGTATTTCTTAAGGCCCCAGTTGTAGCATTCAAAAGAGAAGCTAATTTAGGTGATATTTTAGTTCACAGTAAACATAAAAGAATAATTGACAAAATAGGTTCTACGAACATGTGCACCAGTAAATGTAAGGTGTGTAAATACATAGACAAAAGTAAAAATATAATTAAACATAAGAACACCACATATCCACTAAAAACTAATACCTACTGTAAAAATAGCAATGTTGTTTATGGAATAGCCTGTGAAAAATGTGATGAAATCAAATATGTTGGAGAGACTGGAACTACTTTATATAAAAGAATTCAGAACCACCTTTCATTAATTAGAAATAAAAAAATGAATGAACCAATAGTACAGCACTTCACCAGTCAGGGACATGACATAAATGATGTAAAGTTTGTAGTTTTAGAACAGCTCAAATTAGACAATGCGACATATAGAAGAATAAAAGAAAGTAAATGGATAAATAGGCTGAACACGATTATGCCAGCGGGACTCAACAGAAAAGAATGAACTAATTAACTTCAATAAATATATAACATTTAAATAAATAAACAAAATTCATTCAAAAGTTGTGCATACTGATGCGCTGAGGAGGCCAAATCTAGACTGATCCTCAGAGCCAGCATTGCATGATATAATAAAAATATAAGTTTATATAAAGTAGTGTTAATTAGAATTAATACAGATTCAAAGATTGAAGTAAAAATGATGTCACAATATATAGAACACCATTACATCATGTAAGAATAAATCATGGATTTGAATGTAAACAATAACAAGTAGTTGTCATGCCATCAAAAACCTATAAATACCTCCAATGTTTTGATTCAAACACAGGCTCCCTTGAGAAAGATATGTACAACATATCGAAACGTTGGGCAGCTGGCTCTTTGAGCTAAAATATATATATATATATTAAAATCCCATCTGAAACTCCCATTGCTGCACATTAAGCGGTTTCAGGTGGGGTCCTTATACCTGCTGCACAGGGAGTGGATATAGAATGTTGTGGCTGGATAAATGGGTTTACTCAATTCAATGTGAAAATAAAGTCTGGAGAATGCACAGAAATGCGATAGGGGACTTCCAAAAAAGTAATGATAATGAGAAGAGGGTTTTTTTTAAGCCATGGTTATTACCCCTTTAAGCTTATACTCTTTCGACACTAAGTACCTATACAGAAAGACAATTAATTAAATTTAAATCCTTAGATTATATGTATATATATATATATATATATATATATATATATATATATATTAGCTCAAAAAGCCAGCTGCCCAACATTTCGATATGTTGTACATATCTTTCTCAAGGGAGCCTGTGTTTGAATCAAAACATTGGAGGTTTTATTTATTTATTTATTTATTTATATGTTATATATTTATTGGAGTTAAGTAGTTAATTATTTGTTGTTGAGTCCCGCTGGCATAATCGTGTTCAGTCTATTTATCCATTTACTTTCTTTTATTCTTCTATATGTTGCATTGTCTAATTTTAGCTGTTCTAATACTACAAACTTTACATCATTTATGTTATGTCAAGTGCTGTACTATTGGTTCATTCATATATATATATATATATATATATATATATATATATATATATATATATATATATATATATTATTTCTAATTAGTGAAAGTACACTTTACATGTACTAGTGCAAGTATTTGTAGAACCTATTCTGTCAATTATTCTTTTATGTTTACTGTGAACTAAAATATCACCTAAATTAGCTTCTCTTTTGAATGCTACAACTGGGGCCTTAAGAAATACTTTTTTCAATTTTTCTGAATTATGTAGAATCTGTAAGTGTTTCCAAGCCATCTTAGAAATATTAGGCAAAAGTTTAGAGTAAGTCATTACTAATGGGACTCTTTTGACCTTTTTATCTATATTTTTATAATCTAGTAGATCATCTCTTTTTAGTTTATCCACTTTTCTTAACTCCTTCTATAATTCTTTCTTTGTATCCTCTTTTTTAAGATTTGTTTTTAAATAATTTCTTTGTTTTACATAGTCACTTTCTTTTGAGCATATTCTTCGTATTCTTAGACCCTTTGGGATTGCCCTTTTAGTGTGTATCAGATGTGTAGAGGACTTGTGTAAATACTGGTGCATGTCAGTAGGTTTACAGAAGAGGTCAGTCTCAAGTTTTATTATGGTATCTAAAAATTATATTTCTTTTCTATTCCATCGAAGTTCTACCTTTATATAGATACGTTTGCACAGAGACAACCCAACCAGCCTTATGCACTTTGAAAGCTTCACACTTACGTGTCAATGCATGTGTCTTAATTTCTATCTTCTGCACAACTGCGTCTGAAAATCCACCCAGGAAACCGAGTGGACAAACTGGATATGCTCGTACCAGTGTTACCAAGTCTCACGAGAAAAAAAAAGCGCCACTGCCTTTCAAAACAAGCCCAACCCATTTCAGAGTGGGGGTGTTTATACAAATTCCAACCCGCGACTCTCAAATTCCAACCCCGCGACTTTGTACGGTGGGGTAACATCCAAATGTGTCCAACCTCAAACAACCCCGCGACTTTGTACGGTGGGGTAACATCCAAATGTGTCCAACCTCAAACAACCCCGCGACTTTGTACGGTGGGTTAACATCCAAATGTGTCCAACCTCAAACAACCCCGCAACTTTGTACGGTGGGGTAACATCCAAATGTGTCCAACCTCAAACAACTGTGTGCTGTGATTTGCTCGACGATGTTTGCTGACGTACCCCCGGTCCAATTGAATCTTTAACAATTCATTAGATAACTGACTGTTGTGCAAATGAGTTATAAATTGAATAAACTTGATTTAAGCTGTACTGCATTATTTTTTTTTTCTCAGCAGACTTGCATAACTCCTTGTTTTTTGGGTACAGTAGTTAGAAGTATAACATGTTATACATCCTTACAAAAAAAAAAAAAAAAAAAAAGTTTGGCCTAAAGTTGAATCAATGGGGTGTGGACTATGGGCGTTAATGATTTGTTCTGTTCTTTGAGAGTTTAAGAATGCTCTGGGGTATTATTAATTGTACACACTGGTAGCTAATGTTAGTATAGGCCAAACTTAAAAAAAAAAATCCAGTCCTCTCTTAATTTTTTTTTTTTTATCAGAAGTGTTTTTTTTTTTCTTCAATAAAACAGAAGATGGCGCTCTAATTCCCAGGAAATGTACACTGTCGTTTCCAATTCAAAGCCCCATTACAGTTAACTGCTAAATTGTACCAAGTAGTATTTATTAGCTAAAGACATCTCTGAATGTACATTTCCACGGTACAATCCATTGCATGCTCCCCTCTTTATACCAATTTTGTGTATCTCTCCATATCCTTCTTGTTAGCTCAGCAAACAGGAGGTTATATGTTCACACCGTTTACTCCAGTCTTTAATTAACTCCAGTTTTTTGGATGGAGAAAAACAAATTCCCTTTCAATTCGAAGACGACCACCAACGACATTATGTACGGGATATGCCTGCCCATTGGATAAGGTATTGCTGAGCTCTTTATATCAGAGCAGCTGTTAGGCTCCTTCCTGGGGTGACGCACTCGGTTCTGCCCGCCAATGGTTGTCTAGGGCAATTGCCATACCCTCCCTCCCCCCAGAGGAGCTGCAACGGAGGCGCAGGTAACTCGTCTGTCAAACACAGCGGTACTCCCTCCACTGCTTAGGCGGTCCACTCGGCGTCGACGCTCTATCGCACAAATGGCCCAAAGCGTTTTTGTATACTTTCCCGCCTATACCGCTGCTCCCGACCTTTCTCGAAAAGGTCCGGTTAGAGGAGGCATTAGTTCTCCTAGTTGCCCCCAGGTTGCCCAGGAGAATCTGGTTCCTGACCCTGTGCCAGCTGTTACATGGCCAGCCCTGGGAGATCCCACTTCGCATGGATCTCCCAGTCAGGCAAGAGGAACTCTTTGGCACCGGAACCGGGGTAGGGTAGCTGCACATTCCACTGGAGGGTTAGCTACATCTTGGGCCCTCTTCAGAGAGGCCTTGCTTTCTGATATTTGTACTGTGGCTAGCTGGGCTACGCTGCATACTTTCTCCGGGTTCTACCACCTTAATGTGGTAGATCCTTCCCCCTACCTTCATTAGGCACGAGGGTCCTTGAGGGTGTAAGCTCACACTGCTAACCCTTGGGTTATGCGGTTGTGATGCGTCCCTCATATGCTGCCGTTCCTTCTCCCTCGCAACGGCTCTGGTATACATTATCCCATACATAATGCCGTTTGTGGTCGTCTTCGAATTGAAAGGCAACATTAGGTTACTTACCGTAACCCTGGTTCCCTGAAAGAGACCACCAACCGCGAGGTCGATGGAAAAAGAGAAATGGCTTCCTCAGGATGACGGTTTTAATCCCTCGGTGTGCAGGACCGAGTGCGTCACCCCAGGAAGGGGCCTACCAACAGCTCTGCTATAAAGAGCTCAGCAATACCTACCCAGTGGGCAGGCATATCCCATACATAATGTCGTTGGTGGTCGTCTTCTCTTTTTGGGAACCAGGGTTACGGTAAGTAACCTAACGTTAACATGACCAAGCTAGAACCAGACAACTAGGTAATGTAATAAATGACTCCCGAGCACCCTCGATTTGTTTATTTCTGATTTGGTAACATTAATATGATTTTTCTTTTTTTACTCAGTAATTTCCATGTACTGTTTATCTACAACGTCTTAACATAACACAACTAGAAAGTCCCTTTTGTGTAAAATTTGAGGAAAGTTGCTATAGTGCTACCTCAGTTAGGCACGCGCCCAAAACAGTGTTTAGGGCTTCATAAACAACCTTTTTAGTGTATAAATAAAGCTTGTAGGTCAGGTAGTCTCGTTTCACACGCAGTATGGCTGTTTTTCTGCTGAGTAAGATATCACTGTAAACGTTAAGGTTTTTCAATTTCTGTCATAGCCAGCGAGTTTATGACGTCACGCCACTATTAGTCACTTGACAACGGAATGTTTTTTATTAGGTAGCAACAGCATCTCCAGTACCGCTGGAGTGAAGATGACGGCTTGAAATTTAGTAGTAGGTATGGTATCTCAAAAAAACACAAAACTGGCTTATAGTCTACAGCATTTTAATTTAAATAAGCTTGACTGAGCAACTATCCTGTTTAACATAACACAAGCACAGTTCATAAAATTATATCGTTCAATATTAGTCTTTGATTGTCAAGAGTATGCTGGGCTGCAACTGACTTGTGTATTCATTGATATTTGTAAAATGTTACATCTTTAATATTTAGTGTACAAAGCTGGTACGTAATGTTAAATAAACGTAAACACCAGTTTATTATTAGGCTAAAAAAAAAAAAAAAAAAAAACTGGCTGTGAATCATAATGACCGTGATTATTTTCGAGCGCGTCACTGAAGGCCAAGCCTTCTAGTTTAAATTAGTCTTGTACAGTATGTAACGGAACCTCCATTTATTCATTTATTTATTTTTAAAAATGGCTTGCTATGGCCAGGTCAGTCAGTTAATTTCTTACTTAGTGTTTTGGATGAGGTGACTTGAAGTATGTGTCTCGTTTTCCCACATTAAATATAAATGTAGATCTAAGATCAGAGTACAAAACAGAATGCTTCCATTTATTTTGCTTTATTATTGAAAGGTAAAACCTATGCAAGGCATTAGGCAGACATTTACGTTTTTAATTGTTAGTATACAATATAATTGCATAGCAATAACACACGTTTGCTTTGGGACTAAATAAGTTATTGCTGAGGTATAGGTAGTATAATAAAATGTTAATGTGAAATACAGAAAACATATTTGTTTCAAACCATTGAATTCCACAGTAAGGATATTGGGATCAAAAGTGCTGAATTTGTAATAATGTTCTGTATGTACTGTAGCTAGCAAGGATTACAGTATGTGCGTGTGGATTATTTATTTTTTTTTTTTTTTTTTTTTTGTGACAGCTATGACATTGACCTGCATTTTTATGTGTGTTGGGGGTCATTGCTTTTTTTTTGCTAGCAATACGCTTATTTGTCTTGGCAGTCAGTAACTACAGGCCCTATTGTTAGTTTTAGTCTTATTAAAGTCTGTATTAAGCTACTCATAATTGAGTAATTATAAATGCCAGTGTTCTCTGGCCTAATAATAATGTAGAACTCTACAACCAGGTGGCTGTGGATTTATGTTCACATACGATAAAAGCATTCATAATAGCCACCATCACCACTGTTGTTGGACCAGGTAGGCTGTGAAAGATTACAATTGAGAAAAGTTCACCTTCATTTAAAAAAAGTCACAAAAGCAAAAAGATAACACATGATGCTGCTCCCCAACTTTCCATGTGTGGTTGCAGTGCATTGAGAAGGGAACAATTTCAATGATAATAGCATTGCCTGTCATTTCCTGTTGCATTGCTTGAGGAAAACAGCACAGTGCTCATTAATTGGTTATTGAGTTAAAGCAGTTACATGATCAATATGAATGCCAATTAGACAGAGAATATAATGCACACTTGGTTTTATTTGTTTAAGTAATATTGTTAATTTATAATACAATTTTAATTTATACTTGCTAGAATGTGCTTTACTCACACTGTAGGACTATGGCAAGTACTGAGTCGGTATTGTCTCTGGATTTTATACCAGAGTAATCAGCAAAATGAGACTGCAAGTGGAAATAAAAGCATAATGAATATGCCTATCTGCTGTTCTGCGTACAGTAGCATGGATAATGTTTAATGAGCCCACAGGTCATTTTAGCCAGAATTTCTGTGCTAGGAATTCCATACAATGTGATACATTAAAGGGGACAGCCTTTTTCTTTCTGTGTGGATAATACTGTAGAAAGCAAGCATTCTATGAAACTATCTTCCATTGTTATCTTCCATTGCTGTAACTAGAATGGCACAGCTGTAATAGTTTCCATATTCAAACTTTAACAAAAGAATCCCCCAACTGAAACCTTACACTGACCCAGTGGCTAAATGATAACATGGAATTTTCCATCAGTTTTCAGTGCCTAACCATTGCCTAACCATGATTTGTGTTCATAATCACCATGCTTTCTTTATTCCAAGCTAAGTTATATCACCATCTTTTAATTAACTGCTATTTAAAAATATATATATATATATACATATAAATGTATTGATTTATTTAT
The DNA here is from genome assembly GCA_036884735.1 of Huso huso. Lineage (NCBI taxonomy): Eukaryota > Metazoa > Chordata > Actinopteri > Acipenseriformes > Acipenseridae > Huso > Huso huso. The sequence continues at coordinate 1,296 of JAHFZB010001143.1, read as the reverse complement.
AGCCCAAGTTGGAAATTTAAAATGGATCCTTAAGGATAGCAGTTTGGTTAGGTTAGCAGTAAGCGCCTTTTGGGTCTAATTATCAAAAAGAAAGTGAATATAAAATGCTTTGAAATTTTACACTATTATTGCAAGTACATTTTTGATGGGCTTCCACTGTACCTAGAACTGGAAAATGACACTCCATAGAGACTACAAGCTCAATGCAAAGCCTGCGGCAAAATTCCTTTTCTGTTTTTTGGTTAACTCAAAAATATTAAATATATTTCCCTTTTCCCTCTGGTACTTATATCACTCTTTACTGTTAATACATATTGAATGTGCACATTGTGCCCTTTTAAACTAAGCATGTTGTTTTCTGTTAACATTTTGTGAGGGCATTTGTGAGGTCCAGCTGGTCTTCAGCTCGTTTTATGTTCTTTACAACAACATTTTTTTTTTCTCAAAAGTTATTATTGGTGTGAACCTGATCCATGCAGTTATAGTGCACATATTTTGCTAATTTAATGACTAATGTTCTTTAAAAAAAACCAAAAGAACATCCTAAAAAAAGCCTCATGACTGCCAGAATTTGACATTAGAAAAAAATAATTGCATGGACAGAAAATGTAGGAGTACCTGCTATAGCACTGTCAATAAGGTGTGTAGAAAAGGCCACCATGGTATTTGTCATCTTTGTCCTCCGTACATCAGACATTTTTTATATTTTTTCTACACATTTAACAATCCTGGTCCTATTTAATATTATATATATATATATATATATAGATATATATATACATATATATATATATATATATATAATAAAACTGGCATACTGGATAAAACTGACCTCTGAAGCTTAGCCAAGGTTTGTTTTTTTTTGTTTTTTTAAGTGAGATACAAATGTCATACAGTTTTCTGAGTTCTGCAGAACATTTAATTTTTGCGTGATTGAAACATACACAGGTTTTGTGATGACTAATTCCATCCCATCCTGGATAAACAATGTAGTTGATTATAGAAACAGGCTGTGGGATAAAAGACAAACAGCGTATGCACTGAAAGATAAAAAGACCCTAAAAGCCTTGAACAGTGGGAAAGTATAATTGGCAACCCTGTGTTTCCTGTTTTGAAAAGTGTGCCAAGATATTTGGTCTGGTTTCTTCACAGCTATATGTTCTGCTGTAGTTCCATTGGAAATGTAATAGATGGGATTTCATATTTAATTGTTAATCTTTCATGTCATGGGGAGTAGAATTTCTTTCCAGCAGGATAAATTCAATTTAATTAATTAATTGGTTTTTGACTATTAAA
>JAHFZB010001142.1:0-13661 GCA_036884735.1 Huso huso | reverse complement strand
AGCACAGACTACAATACAGTAACATTTACAGTTTAAAATAGCATATATGCTTTCATTACTACCACTAAAAGGATCGCTTGTAACGTTACACTGGAACAATCAACCTTTGAGCACCAGGCCAACCCGGTATTCCCAGAATAAGAACAGGTTTCTACCAAAGACCCTTTAAATAATACTGTATAAAGTAGATGGCAGGAAGGCAGTTTGACAGCAGTAATAGGATTGCTGGGCTCGCTGGTTGCAAACAGTTTAATTTCTGTTCCACGCACAAGCATACACACGAATGGAACACTCAATAAGCACCTAAGAAGCGCCAGTAACCATGGAGACTAATAGACGAGAGCGCACTAGGAGAGGGTTGAAATTAACCACTAAGATTGTGGCACAGGTAAGAACAAAAGAAAAAGAAAAAAACATATTTGCTAAATGACTTCAGCCACGCTACATACAGTAATGCGTATATGCAATCAATAAGGCAATAGCGTTTCAAAACAAATCCAATGCCTCGAATATAACAGTCTCGTACCCTGCTCATCAAAAAACAGTCCAACACAGAAAATAAACGTATTGGTAAGATACAAAAAAAATAACCAAACGTATTTGTAATCCACAAAAAAACAGGAAGCAAAATAAAACAAAAAATATCCAAGGAATCCAAAACACTGCTCTTCTTGAACCATCCAATAAATAATAATAATAATAATAATAATAATCAATCAGCTTGATCTCCCCGGCTTGCGTGCTGGTCTGTAGGGGATCCAGTAGAACACGAGAGAAAGGAAAACCAGGGATCGCGCAGCAGAGAAAACCAACAAAACACCAGCAGGAAATATTCAAGAGCTAAACAGCAAGGGAGGAGAAGCGACAGCAAAGCTACTCTGTACTACAGAACTGTTTTAAAACTGTACATGAAAACAAAAGCTAGTAAAAAGCATTACGCTTTCTAACTATGTAGTTTTACAATAAACAGAACTCGGTAAAGCCAACCTGAACACTTAAATATCCAGCAGCAAACCTTCAGCCATGAGCAACAGAGAGCAACCTCCCTGCAGGAAAAGATGCCATCCCATAGTGCATCAGTGCAGGGTTTAAAAAGGTCAAGGGCCTCCAAACTCATTTAAAGGGGCAACGTTTCCCCAAACCAGCACTTAAAAGGGAAACGCTAAACAGAACTTTTTGACTTAAATTGTCATTATTTTTATGCTTATTAATGTACCACTTAATTAATATTTACTTTTGTGTGACAGGCGTCAGATAGTGTTCAATCTGTATGTGATTTTATTGGAAAGTGTTTCTTATTAACATAAAATTTCGCATTTAAAAAAAAAAAAAAAACGCGTTTATCGTTTACTGATTTGAATAAATAATGACATATTTTGAGCTCCGACACAATACTTTGCAGCCCTGTTTTTTAAATAAAAACAAATCTGTATAAACTAAGCTCTTTAAATACTTCTTGAAAAGTTATGTTAACAGTTCAGTGCGTGCGTTTGTTGGTACCCTTACAGCTCATTGAAATAATGCTTCATTCCTCCTGAAAAGTGATGAAATTAAAAGCTATTTTATCATGTATACTTGCATGCCTTTGGTATGTCACAGAATAAAGCAAAGAAGCTGTGAAAAGAGATGAATTATTGCTTATTCTACAAAGATATTCTAAAATCGCCTGGACACATTTGTTGGTACCCCCCAGAAAAGATAATAAATAATTGGATTATAGTGATATTTCAAACTAATTAGTTTTTTAATTAGTATCACACATGTCTCCAATCTTGTAATCAGTCATTCAGCCTATTTAAATGGAGAAAAGTAGTCACTGTGCTGTTTGGTATCATTGTGTGCACCACACTGAACATGGACCAGAGAAAGCAAAGGAGAGAGTTGTCTGAGGAGATCAGAAAGAAAATAATAGACAAGCATGGTAAAGGTAAAGGCTACAAGACCATCTCCAAGCAGCTTGATGTTCCTGTGACAACAGTTGCAAATATTATTAAGAAGTTTAAGGTCCATGGAACTGTAGCCAACCTCCTGGGCACGGCCGCAAGAGGAAAATCGACCCCAGATTGAACAGAAGGATAGTGCGAATGGTAGAAAAGAACCAAGGATAACTGCCAAAGAGATACAAGCTGAACTCCAAGGTGAAGGTACGTCAGTTTCTGATCGCACCATCCGTCGCTTTTGAGCGAAAGTGGGCTCCATGGAAGAAGACCCAGGAGGACTCCACTTTGACAGAAAAACATAAAAAGCCAGACTGGAATTTGTTAAAATGCATATTGACAAGCCACAATCCTTCTGGGAGAATGTCCTTTGGACAGATGAGTCAAAACTGGAGCTTTTGGCAAGTCACATCAGCTCTATGTTCACAGACAAAAAAATGAAGCTTTCAAAGAAAAGAACACCATACCTACAGTGAAACATGGAGGAGGCTCGGTTATGTTTTGGGGCTGCTTTGCTGCGGCTGGCACAGGGTGCCTTGAATCTGTGCAGGACACAATGAAATCTCAAGACTATCAAGGCATTCTGGAGAGAAACGTACTGCCCAGTGTCAGAAAGCTCTGTCTCAGTCGCAGGTCATGGGTCCTCCAACAGGATAATGACCCAAAACACACAGCTAAAAGCACCCAAGAATGGATGAGAACAAAACATTGGACTATTCTGAAGTGGCCTTCTATGAGTCTTGATCTGAATCCTATCGAACATCTATGGAAAGAGCTGAAACTTGCAGTCTGGAGAAGGCACCCATCAAACCTGAGACAGCTGGAGCAGTTTGCTCAGGAAGAGGGGCCAAACTACCTGTTAACAGGTGCAGAAGTCTCATTGAGAGCTACAGAAAACGTTTGATTGCAGTGATTGCCTCTAAAGGTTGTGCAACAAAATATTAGGTTAGCGGTCCCATCATTTTTGTCCATGCCATTTTCATTTGTTTTCTTATTTACAATATTATGTTGAATAAAAAATCAAAAGCAAAGTCTGATTTCTGTTAAATATGGAATAAACAATGGTGGATGCCAATTACTTTTGTCAGTTTCAAGTTATTTCAGAGAAAATTGTGCATTCTTCGTTTTTTGTGAAGGGGTACCAACAAATTTGAGCACGTCTGTATATTTTTTTTTTTTCACTTTTGATGTAAGAGTGTTTCAGACTTTTGGTACAGATGGTAATTCTAAGTGATTTAGTTTTGCCGCTGCAACATGGTGAAAACAGCTAAACTCTTGGAGCTGTATAGAGACTCTCGGTCGTTTCAAACACGTTTTTCTAACTCCTCTCAATCCCGACAAAAACATTGTCAATGTAAAAAAACAAGTTAGAAAAACGCAACAGCTGTTTAAAGGGGTGATATCAAACACAAAAGAACAAGTTAGGAGAAGCAATCAGGCCAATCTTGTCAAGTATCAAGCAAATAGGCACACTTGGAAAGGTGCTGGGGCCCAAGATTCACACAATTCTTGCTTCTAACTTGGTGTCTTTTTTTGATCGCTTCGCTCCACTTGAAATGCTCTTTGTATGACTTGAAGTGACTGAGACACAAACACACTGAGACTGCGACAGACACACTGAGAGACACACACACACACTGAGAATGCGACACACACACACACTGAGACAGACACACACACACACACTGAGACACACACACACACACAGGTACTGACACACACACACACACACACACACAGGTACACACACACACACACACACACACACAGAGGTACTGACACACACACACACACAGAGGTACTGACACACACACACACACACACACACACAGAGGTACTGACACGCATACACACACACAGGTACTGACACACACACACAGGTACTGACACGCACACACAGGTACTGACACGCACACACACACACATGTACTGACACAGACACACACACAGAGATAGTGACACACACACACGTACTGACACACACACACACACACGTACTAACACAGACACACACACACGTACTGACACACACACTGAGACACACACACACTGAGACACACACTGAGACACACACACTGAGACACACACTGAGACACACTCATACACAGGTACTGACACACACACAGGTATTGATACACACGCACACACAAATGTTAAATCTAGCTAAGAGATTTAAGATTTATTTAAATATTTAGCTAAATGTTAAATCTAGTTAAGAGAGATTTAAGATTTAGTTAAATATTTAGCAAACTGTTAAATCTTGTAACTAGATTTCTAAATGATATCTGAATGCACACATTTATAAAAAGCTGTATTTATTTTCCTCATTTCTGGCAGCCCATACTAACGGGCGCTGAACTTTGGCATTTTTAAATCCTAACGGTCTCTGCTCAGCGGAGTGGAATGTTCAGGAGCCGTTGCCTAGCAGCGCCTCCGCCTCCTTCTCTGCCCCGCCCCTCTCTCCCTCTCTCGTTGCTCCAGCTAGGAGTTCACATTCAGCTTCCTTAGATTATATAGCGCCATTCTTTACTAACTTTTACAAATGAGCTTATTGGAGGCTTCGTGTTTTTAAGATGGTTCAGGTGCAGTCTGGGCAGACTGACTGGAGCATCATTACAGTATACCGCACTTTCGCTCGGCTTTGTGTGGAGGCTGATACACAAAATAATGAACGACTGGTAAAGAAATCACATGGATTGCTTTTTAATGGTAAATGTGTATCTGGTATTCTAAGTATTACCTACAATTAATAACTCAGCTATATTCATATTCAGAATGTGATACAGTATTAAGACAGGGTCCAGTATTAGAAAGAAATAAACACGCTTTAAGAGAAACAGCAGTGATGTTTATTGCCCATTCCCATCCATTCTCTAGATGTTTCTACATTGTGGTTGCAATCCACAGGGACTCAGCGATGTTAAATAAAAAACTAGAGCCCACAATTAACCAATATAGAAAGGAAGGGGGGAGAAATGTATTGTCTGCGTGCAGCACCTTCCACTTTCCTCTATTAAATGTCATTTGCCATGTGTCTGCCCAGTTCTGAATGCTGTCGAGATCATTTTGAATGACCTTTGCTGCTGCTACAGTGTTTGCCACTCCTCCTGTTTGGAACTGCAAACACAAGTCAAAAAGGAAGTTAGAAAGGCCAAGAGAGAGACAGAAATGAACATTGCTAAGGGGGCTAAAACCAATTCCAAAACGTTTTTCCAATATTATAACAGCAAGAGAACAATCAAAGAGGAGGTTAAATGTCTAAGAGACACAAATGGCAAAATCATAGACAAAGAAAAAAAAATAGCAAATATATTAAATGATTACTTTTAACAAATTTTTACAAAGGAGGACACGGACTACATGCCCCACATGTCGACCTGTTCCTATCCAGTTTTAAATAACTTTAGTATAACAGAGGCAGAACATAAGAACATAAGAAAGTTTACCAACGAGAGGAGGCCCCATTCAGCCCATCTTGCTCGTTTGGTTGTTAGTAGCTTATTGATCCCAGAATCTCATCAAGCAGCTTCTTGAAGGATCCCAGGGTGTCAGCAACAACATTACTGGGGAGTTGGTTCCAGACCCTCACAATTCTCTGTGTAAAAAGTGCCTCCTATTTTCTGTTCTGAATGCCCCTTTATCTAATCTCCATTTGTGACCCCCCTGGTCCTTGTTTCTTTTTTCAGGTTGAAAAAGTCCCCTGGGTCGACATTGTCAATACCTTTTAGGATTTTGAATGCTTGAATAAGATCGCCGCGTAGTCTTCTTTGTTCAAGACTGAACAGATTCAATTCTTTGAGCCTGTCTGCATACAACATGCCTTTTAAACCCGGGATAATTCTGGTTGTTCTTCTTTGCACTCTTTCTAGAGCAGCAATATCCTTTTTGTAACGAGGTGACCAGAACTGAACACAATATTCTAGGTGAGGTCTTACTAATGCATTGTAAAGTTTTAACATTACTTCCCTTGATTTAAATTCAACACAATATATCCGAGCATCTTGTTGGCCTTTTTTATAGCTTCCCCACATTGTCTAGATGAAGACATTTCTGAATCAACGTAAACTCCTAGGTCTTTTTCATAGATTCTGTCTTCAATTTCACTATCTCCCATATGATATTTATAATGCACATTTTTATTGTCTGCATGCAATACTTTACACTTTCCTCTATTAAATGTCATTTGCCATGTGTCTGCCCAGTTCTGAATGCTGTCTAGATCATTTTGAATGACCTTTGCTGCTTCAACAGTGTTTGCCACTCCTCCTATTTTTGTGTAGTCTGCAAATTTAACAAGTTTGCTTACTATACCAGAATCTAAATCATTAATGTAGATTAGGAATAGCAGAGGACCTAATACTGATCCCTGTGGTACTCCACTGGTTACCTCGCTCCATTTTGAGGTTTCTCCTCTAATCAGTACTTTCTGTTTTCTACCTGTTAACCACTCCCTAATCCATGTGCATGCATTTCCTTGAATCCCTACTGCGTTCAGTTTGAGAATTAATCTTTTATGCGGGACTTTGTCAAAAGCTTTCTGAAATCTAAATAGACCATGTCGTATGCTTTGCAGTTATCCATTTTCAATGTTGCATCCTCAAAAAAAGTCAAGTAGGTTAGTTAGACACGATCTCCCTTTCCTAAAACCATGCTGACTGTCTCCAGGATATTGTTACCATATAGGTAATTTTTCCATTTTGGATCTTATTATAGTTTCCATAAGTTTACATATAATAGAAGTCAGGCTTATTGGTCTGTAGTTACCTGGTTCGGTTTTGTCTCCCTTTTGTGGATCGGGTATTACGCTTGCTATTTTCCAGTCTGTCGGTACAACCCCTGTGTCAAGAGACTGTTGCATGATCTTGGTTAGCGGTTTGTAAATAACTTTTTCATTTCTTTGAGTACTATTGGGAGGATCTCATCCGCCCAGGGGATTTGTTTATTTTAAGAGCTCCTAGTCCCTTTAACACTTCTGCCTCTGTTATGCTAAAGTTATTTAAAATTGGATAGGATCAGGTTGACATGTGGGGCATGTTGTCCCAGTCCTCCTTTGTAAAAAAACCTGTGAAAAGTAATCATTTAATATACTAATATATTTTTTTTCTTCGTCTGTGATTTTGCCGTTTGTGTCTCTTAGACATTTAACCTCCTCTCTTACTGTTATTCTATTGGAAAAACGTTTTGGAATTGGTTTTAGCCCCCTTAGCAATGTTCATTTCTGTCTCTCTCTTGGCCTTTCTAACTTCCTTTTTGACTTGTGTTTGCAGTTCCAAACAGGAGGAGTGGCAAACACTGTAGCAGCAGCAAAGGTCATTCAAAATGATCTAGACAGCATTCAGAACTGGGCAGACACATGGCAAATGACATTTAATAGAGGAAAGTGGAAGGTACTGCACGCAGGCAATACATTTCTCCCCCCTTCCTTTCTATATTGGTTAATTGTGGGCTCTAGTTTTTTATTTAACATCGCTGAGTCCCTTGTCCCTGTGGATTGCAAACACAATGTAGAAACATCTAGAGAATGGATGGGAATGGGCAATAAATATCACTGCTGTTTCTCTTAAAGCGTGTTTATTTATTTCTAATACTAGACCCTATCTTAATACTGTATCACATTCTGAATATGAATATAGCTGAGTTATTAATTGTAGATAATACTTGGAATACCAGATACACATTTACCATTAAAAAGCAATCCATGTGATTTCTTTACCAGTCGCTCATTATTTTGTGTATCAGCCTCCACACAAAGCCGAAAGCGCGGTGCGGTATACTGTAATGATGCTCCAGTCAGTCTGCCCGGACTGCACCTGAACCATCTTAAAAACACGAAGCCTCCAATAAGCTCATTTGTAAAAGTTAGTAAAGAATGGCGCTATATAATCTAAGGAAGCTGAATGTGAACTCCTAGCTGGAGCAACGAGAGGGAGAGAGGGGGCGGGCAGAGAAGGAGGGGAGACGCTGCTAGGCAACCGCCCTGAACATTCCACTCCGCTGAGCAGAGACCGTTAGGATTTAAACATCACGAAAGTTCCGGCGCCGTTAGTTAATTAACGTTCGTTTCGTTTAATTAACATACTGTTGCTGGAATACATTTTGATTTTGAAGTAACCATATTTTAAATACTCAGACAGCACTGTATTAAAAAGTACTTGTTTTGACCAAATAAAAGCTATGACCAGCAATTATAAGCGAGATTTAATATAAATGCTTGACGCGCACTGACATTTAGGGACACACACACACAAATAATAATAATAATAATAATAATAATAATAAACATGTTTTGCTTAAATGTATTGTTGAATGTCTACAGATCTTTTTGTTCATTTTTTCTTACATAACACGTGTGCAGTTTAATTATTTTGCATTAGCAAAATTAAAATGGTTAACGTTTTATTTATTTATTTATTTATTCATTTATTTATTTATTTTAGCTGCCTGCTCGCATGCTCCTCAGAAGGCGCTGAGCTGCCTCTCCGCACACTGCGTGCCGTTTTGAAGCGCTGTGTTTAAGATATTTTCATGTTTGAACTCCTGGCTCTCTGTTAAAATGCAGTCTTGCCTGCCATCAGTTCCCCTGCCTCCTGATAAAACGGGAACAACATGGAGGTTTTTAACAGTCAAACTGAAGCCAGGGGAAATCTTTTAGCCACTGTTGGTTGAACTTGTATTTTACTCGACTGTGAACACGCTGCAACTAACTCGAAGTTCCCTGTTCGCTTTCACCTTCTGACACACCCGCATTGCTCATTTCCTGTAAAGACGCCGACATATCTGAATTTGTTATTTTCCTCATCTTGGTTTGACAAACTGGAGGTATGACACAAGCCCGGTTTTTGGGATGGAACCGCATAACAGTTTCGCGTTTTGATTGGTCCCTGTCTGTCACATGAATATGTCGTCACACGAGTAGAAAAGCGTGCAGGCATTTTTAACATTGTGATCAGAAAGAGAGAGATCCGCTTTCCACAACCTTACCATTAAAATATAATGTGGTATTACGCTGTACTGATATAACAAACTATGGGTGATTACTTTATATAAATTATCATGTCATGCATGAATGTAAGAATTGGCTTTCTGTGGTGGTGTACTTTTTTCTTTCAAGTAGCATATATCTATAATCGTTTTTGCGATATATTTTAATATAAAACATATACGCTATTGCAGTTTTGTTACAGGATACATTAGTTTATCTCTAATGTAATCACAGTTTTACATATAGACTGCCCCTGTTTTCATTTACGTCCCAAATTCTGGGCCGCTTTGGTTTTTAGATAACGTACCAAATTCTGGGCAGCTTTGCATTTCCGAATTCAGCCCAGTTATGGGGAATCAGCTGACAGCCGAGTTTCTAAGTCATGCATGCACAGTTTACCATAAACTGGATCATGAATTAATTTGAGAGTAACCCTTAGTACATGAATCAAAGTTAATGTATTTTTTACTCTCCCCAGAAATCTTTTTTTTTTTTTTTTTTAATGAAAAAAACAAAAATGTAAATGTTAAAAAACGTATTTCTTATTACATGAAGAAACTACATTACACTGAAATAGATACATGAAAATTAATTAAAGCAGTCGTTTTCCTTTATTAAAGGCTAATATTAAAACACATTTTTTGGGAAGGAACATGGTATTCAAAAAGGACATCTCGTTTTCTTATGTAACGTCCATCAATATATTGTAGTGTTTCAGGTTCTTTTGGAGAGAAATGAGACTGCAACTGTGAGTAGATGAAGGCCGTTTACTTTGACAATAATTAAATAATCACAAAATAAAATCATAAAGTGAGGGAAAGGAGACTGGAGTCAAAGTGAAAATAAATGATTGTAGTAATTTTTCTTTTACCCTACCCTTCCCAGTCTTTTCCCCCCCTCTTGTGCGCAAAACCTGAACCCAATTCCCCTCCACACACGGTACCACCATGCAACCCTGGCACGCACACACCACCATGCAACCCCTGCACGCACACACCACCATGCAACCCCTGCACACATACACCACCATGCAACCCCTACATGCATACACCACCATGCAACCCCGGCACGCACACACCAACATGCAACCCCTGCACGCACACACCACCATGCAACCCCTGCACGCATACACCCACCATGCAACCCCTGCATGCATACACCCACCATGCAACCCCTGCACGATACACACCACCATGCAACCCCTGCACGCACACACCACCATGCAACCCCTGCACGACACACCCACCATGCAACCCCTGCATGCATACACCCACCATGCAACCCTCAGACGGTTGCATGGTGGATGCGCAACCCTGCACGATACACCCACCATGCAACCCTGCACGCACACACCACCATGCAACCCCTGCACACACACACCCACCATGCAACCCCTGCACGATACACCCACCATGCAACCCCTGCACGATACACCCACCATGCAACCCTGCACGCACACACCACCATGCAACCCTGCACGCACACACCACCATGCAACCCCTGCACGCACACACCACCATGCAACCCCTTCCACGATACACCACCATGCAACCCTGCACGACATACACCCACCATGCAACCCCTGCACGATACACCCACCATGCAACCCCTGCATGCATACACCCACCATGCAACCCCCTGCACGCACACACCACCATGCAACCCCTTCACGATACACCCACCATGCAACCCCTTCACGATACACACCACCATGCAACCCCTGCACGCACACACCCACCATGCAACCCTGCACGCACACACCACCATGCAACCCCTGCACGACATACACCCACCATGCAACCCCTGCATGCACACACCACCATGCAACCCCTGCATGCACACACCACCATGCAACCCCTGCACGCATACACCCACCGTAGCAATTCTTTGCAAAATATATTTTCGGGTATTCAGCCCCATTCATGTCTATGGCAGTGTTATAAAACACATTTTCAGGCATATCTCTCGAACCCGAGCACGTAGAACCACCATTCAAAGTGATATAGACTCAGGGGAGCACCCCAAACCACCCCCTAAAAAGGGGGGTGTATTTCTTATTACATGAAGAAACTACATTGCACTGAAATAGATACATGAAAATTAATTAAAGCAGTCGTTTTCCTTTATTAAAGGCTAATATTAAAACACATTGCAACCCCTTCACGCATACACCCACCATGCAATCCCTGCACGCATACACCCACCATGCAATCCCTGCACGCACACCCACCATGCAACCCCTGCACGCACACACCACCATGCAACCCTGCACGACACACCCACCATGCAACCCCTGCACGCATACACCCACCATGCAACCCCTGCACGCATACACCCACCATGCAACCCCTGCACGCACACACCCACCATGCAACCCCTGCACGCATACACCCACCATGCAACCCCTGCACGATACACCCACCATGCAACCCCTGCACGCACACACCACCATGCAACCCCTGCACGCACACACCCACCATGCAACCCCTGCACGCACACACCCACCATGCAACCCCTGCACGCACACACCCACCATGCAACCCCTGCACGCACACACCCACCATGCAACCCCTGCACGCACACACCCACCATGCAACCCTGCACACACACCACCATGCAACCCCTTCACGATACACCCACCATGCAACCCCTTCACACGACACACCACCATGCAACCCCTGCACGCACACACCACCATGCAACCCCTGCACGCATACACCCACCATGCAACCCCTGCACGCATACACCCACCATGCAACCCCTGCACGCATATACACCCACCATGCAACCCCCACACGCACACACCAATTATGCAACCTGCGGTTGCATGGTGGGTGTATGCGTCAACCCCTGCATGCATACACCCACCATGCAACCCCTGCACGCACACACCACCATGCAACCCCTGCACACACACACCCACCATGCAACCCCTGCACGCACACACCCACCATGCAACCCCTGCACGACACACCCACCATGCAACCCCTGCACGCACACACCACCATGCAACCCCTGCACGCATACACCCACCATGCAACCCCTGCACGCGCACACACCCACCATGCAACCCCTGCACGCACACACCACCATGCAACCCCTTCACGCATACACCCACCATGCAATCCCTGCACGCATACACCCACCATGCAACCCCTGCACGCATACACCCACCATGCAACCCCTGCACGCATACACCCACCATGCAACCCCTTCACGACACACCCACCATGCAATCCTGCACGATACACCCACCATGCAACCCCTGCACGCACACACCACCATGCAACCCTGCACGATACACCCACCATGCAACCCCTTCACGCATACACCCACCATGCAACCCCTGCACGATACACCCACCGTGGCAATTCTTTGCAAAATATATTTTCATTATTCAGCCCCATTCATGTCTATGGCAGTGTTATAAAACACATTTTCAGGCATATCTCTCGAACCCGAGCACGTAGAACCACCATTCAAAGTGATATAGACTCAGGAGCACCCCAAACCACCCCCTAAAAGGTGTGGTGGTTCACCCAAAAACTCATGTCATGACGAAAAAATTCACTTTGCCAAGCCGTCCTGGCATCTGAACCATGAAAATGGTGACTGCTTGTGCAGGGCCCCATGGGGCCCCAACGCAAAAAAAAATCAAGTTCCTAACCCCCACAGAACCCGAGATACGCCCTGTCAAAAATGTCCAAAAACTACCCTTTTCGGGGTCATATCTCCATGACCCCGGGCCTAGAAACCGGGTTGAACTTCCTAGGGTCATGTCTGGGGCCCCTCTTTCACAGGGAGCCACTCGTTTTCAAATGCTACATTTTCAACAAATTTTCACATTTTCAGCATGATGGCATGTCAAGGTTGCATTTCAATAGCTTTTGAGCTCCAGGTTGGCAAAAAAGTCTAAACTGGTGTCCTTTCTAGCTGGGGACACGCCACTTGGAGGGATCGACAGGGGCCCCTGAGGTGGACCTCCATACCGATTTTTCAAGTCTTGGGACCCCGGAACCCAGATACAGCACCCTGAAAAATGTATATGGGAAAACCCATTATAAACCCTTTAGCAACGCCCACCATCTGGCGGTGGGGTGGCGTTTGAACCCGTGGCTGATGTCTTTCTTTAGCTAAGACTCTTGTGCACGCAAAGAATGTCCTTCTGAGTTTGTTGGCCCAGGGGTCGTGAGATACGGGTACGAAAAGAGACCACCCCTTCCCTATGGCAAATCCCATTATAAAAAACACCATCGGGTAAGGCTCAGCTAATGGCAGTCGGGGTCTTACGAACTCAAAGGAACCCATTTTCTTTAGCTAAGATTGTTGTGCATCTAAAAAGAGTACAGAAGCACCCATTTAAGGCCATTCCAAGTGTTTTGTGATCACAGTATCAGCTTGAGTGTATCGGAGCACAGTTTTGCACCAAAAGCAAGCAGAGGCGAAAAAAAGGACTATATACCCTATTCTTTAAAATATCACTTTGCAGTGCAAATTTGAGGAACGCAACCACTTAGCAACTTGCAAATTGGTACTGCAATTTAAAGGCCTGTAGTGTCAGGCTGGTAATGCCTAACTGATTCAAGTGTTTTTGGAATGATTCCTGCAAACACTGATTTATAAGAAAAAAGAGAGATTGACAAACAGCATTTTGCTTTATATGCAGAAACGGGCAACTACAAGAGGGTGTCAAACAAGCTGTGAATGTCCTAGGAGGCTACAGAGTACCTCTGGGTATGAAT
>JAHFZB010001141.1:0-13756 GCA_036884735.1 Huso huso | reverse complement strand
ATGGATATTGGGCAATGGATGTCAAGGAACTATCTGTTGTTGAACCCCTGAACTTGAGGTAATGTTATTGGGATCAAAAATCAATTCAACAATACAGACCAGATGTTTTTGTAGTTGACAGCTTTCCATTCAAGTTGAGATCTGAAGCTGAGAAATCTGAATGTAAATTTAAAAAAAATTCTAACTAGCACTGCTTACCCCATTTTCTCCCAATTTGAATATCCTTTGTTTTTTTTAGCCCTGTCCACCGCTGCAACCTCGTAGTGACTCATGCTCAGTCAAGCTGACCTCTATTTTCACACCGCAAGCCCACAGCTAAGCAAGACCTATCGCGCCGATGGACAACATCACAGTCCGGGTTACAGCACAGCCGCTCGCAGGCGCCCGGCCACCCACACAGGAGGCGCTGGTGTGCGGTGAGATGGCGATTACCAGTTTCACCGAGTCCTCCTGTCCAAGCGCGCATAAATTTAGCTAAAATTGACCCATATCTCTCATTCAACCTCATATTAGAAAAATTAACTGAAATGTCCTTTTTCATTTGAGAAATATTACATGGGCGCTTTTCCATGGAAGATACAGGGTGATGCATGATTTACATCCAGACTAGATTATTGCAATGCTCTTTCTCTGGTATTCCCAGATTCAGGTTATCCCCGAGCAGCTTGTGCAAACGCTGCTGCTAGGTTTGAACAGGAAGTAGCATGACCACATGACACTGGTATTGGCAGCCCTGTACCCAGCTCCTGTAAGGTCAGGTGGATTTGGTCATGTTTATTACTTACAGCATTAAACGTGTTTGGCTCCCCTCTCATCTAAACGATATTCTTTATCCCATATATACTAGATGACCATCATGATCCTGTGAATGTCCTCAGATTTTTTAAAGAATCCAGGTGCGACATTTGGGGTTTAGGGCCCTGAACTATGAATCGACTGCCTGTTTTGGTGAGGCACCAACTGTTGCAAAGCTAAACCTCGATTAAAGACACCTTTATAATCTATCATTCACATCTTGTCATTAATTATTGTCTGTAATGTACTGCATTTTAACTTAGCCCCTCATATTGAATATTTGTATTATCTTTTACGGCCTTAGATACGCGACTGTTTTTATTTATTTATTCATTTAGGGTTTATTTATTTATTACCAACAAAATGACTGTTTTGTTAATAATTTAGTTCCCAGACGATAAAAGGTAGGAAGTGCGCTATATCAAATAAAGATTGATTGATGGATTGATACAGCATGTCATTCCAACAGCATGGAAGGGATTCCCATTGCAATTCCCGCTTATTGTACCCATGCAAGAGGCACAGCCACCCCGACCAGCAGTGGCAGTGGATCTGGGACTGACTTCTTATCAGACCATCAGTGGACCAGGCGAAGATGAGATTACTATCAGAGGCACCACTCAGCAGAAGCTATGTTCACAGTGCTACAGACACTCGTATGCATCCTCTCTAACAGCACTCACTCAAGGTAGCTGGGACTACTGAGAAAGTGAGGGTAAATGAACGGGACCCGGCCTCAGTGGAAGGCTCAATTGTCAAACAATACTGAGCTCAATAAGGGTCAAAAGATTAATTCAGAATAATTGATTATTCATGTATTTGACACATTGTAGAGACAAATAATAGCCGTCGATTTATATTTACCAATTTAGTTTCATTGTGAAAAGGAAAATAGAATTTTGATTTATCTACAGGAAGGAAAAGTATAAAGGCATTGTTAGATTTTCGATACTAAATACAAACTGAACCAAATCAGACACTTTACCTTCTTAAAGGAAATAAATAAATATATATACGGATATTAAATACAGTATACGCAACCTATATTTCATTATGTTACAAGTTTTAAACAATCTATGGTTTAAGTCATATACATAATGATATTTCAATATTAATATAATATGATTTCTTTTTTTTCATATCTTCAGATAATCTAAGATTTCTACCAAAACTATAAAAGAAATAAATATAGGAATAAATATAAATAAAATCTATTTCTATAAAGGTATCAGTAATGCTACAAAATTTAAATCACGCTGAAAGTTCAAGCATTTCATTCATTCAGCCTGTGTTGATGCCCGTTTATTAGTGTGAAAAAAACATGGAGTACGCACGGAAAAGATATTTAATAATTTACCATTGTGCACTAAAGAACTATATTAAGGGTGGGTTGTTTCTTTGCCTCAATTTATGGTAGATCGTTGATGGTTAGATAATTCATTGTAAATTTTACTTCATTAAGTGTGGCGTCAGGTAATGAGTCATTGTTTGTAACAATACCTGACTCCAATCATCTTCATCAATTGATTAATAACTATTATGCTGTTTATTGTAATCTATCGCCAATCATTGATAGATATCTGATTGGCAACTTTACTTGATGAAGTGTATGTCTGTGATAATGAATTGTCTGCTTAATGCAAACCTGTGTTAATCATGTTCACTAATGGCACAACACACAGCTGGGTTTGTTTGTTTCTTTAAACAATGATAATCGTCTTTGAGTTGAAACACGCCTGTTGTTTGAAGTTTTGACTTCAAATGTTTGAAATATCACAATGGTGAATTAAATGTTTTGTTTTCCCGTTATAAAGTAGGTACTTATATGTTGATGAAGTTGTCAAGACCTGCATTATAGCTCTGTGGAATGCATTATATTATTACAACCACAACGCATTGAAAGAGGAAACCATCTGAGACATTGTCAACAACGAGCAGACTGGGTAACAGAGGATATACTGTGCCATGGTCAGCCCAAGAGGCTTTGTCTGCCCCTTGTTCCAAAGGTAGATGATGTTAGAATAAGGCAGACGGATTCGTGCAGCAAATGCAGCTCTCCCACATCCCCTGCTCATGCCGCACTGCTGTGTTTTTGTGTTGTGTTGTTTTCAGAGCGTTGTTTATAGTATTTGTATTTATTTGTACGATTGCAATGTTAACCAATCATTTTTCACAGTTATTTATTGCACCGCCGCACTTAGTGTGCTTCTGGTGCTGAACGCTTTCTGCTGTGTATTAACTGTTGCCAACATTCCATTTCTTTTCATCTGCACAAAATAAAAGACTTTAATTGGAAGAGGCCGTGTTTTGATCCCATCCTTGATTTACGAAATAAAATAACCTGTAACTGTTTACGGTCCAGTGTCTTACTCACCATCTGGCGAGACCACTCACAAATGTGATTCTGTATTTCAATTCTGCATGTTGTTTGAAGCGGTGTTACAGTTATAGGTAAAAGGACCTCATAGAGTCTAATGCAAAAGAAAGAGCAAAAAGCAAGTTGGGAAAGGGAGAGGAAGTCAGTAAATATCCTGAGTGCTCTGAGGTTTAAACACACAAACACACAGCTGATAGGAAAGAGGAACACCCCGAGCCTCCAGCTCAATACAGCAAATCATGGAATAAAAGAGATTCAGTGACAGCTAACACAGGAGCTGCTCTGTGTTCAAGGGAATAGCACCATTAATGTGACCTCCAGAGACACAGTGCAGATATTAATACGACCATTAATGAGGGAGACAGAGCACCACCAACACCCCATGACTGCCTCCAACCCCCTCTCTCCCTCCAGCCCCTCCCAGGCAGTAAGAAGGAGCCTGTGTATTCTCCCTGCTGTCTTTCTCTCTGCCTCCCTCTCTCCTGTAGGAATCCACACCAGCCTGTTGAACAGAGCCCAGTGGCACACAAGTTTTTATCAGAGCACTGCTAATTTCACACTGGATCAGTGTCTCACTGTTAATAACACATGGGATTGGACACTGCACAGGACACGGAGTGTTAGAGTGCAACTGTGATGAAGCAGGAGCCTGGAAACGTGTCAGAAACATCAAACAGAGCTCTGCAAGCAGCACAGATTGCAGATATTAACACCGACCACAAGACAGGGAGCCAGAGCACCACTGCTCTCCATAATCAATCAATCAAACTTTATTTATGTAGCACCCTTTCATAGTGACCAACGAAATTACAAAGCGCTTACAAGACAGTGAGGTCAATGCATAATACATTAAATACAGTGAAACACAAGATATTACATTAAATACAATGCTAGGATGTGATTTCTAAAACATTGTGATGTGTTGTGTCATACAGAATTATACTAATAAGATGGAGGAAAAACCTGAAATAGCAATTTAGACAACAATTACGCCAACAGACTATCAGGCTTGAAGAGCATTGAAAGGCAGAGAGAGAACATGGGGATGAATAATGTAACAACACAGTAAAACATACTGAAATGCAGCAGTTACCTCCCCAGTTCTCCCCATTGTTAACACAAGGCCCTCACACCCAGTCATCTAAACACAACAGCATGGGAAGGATTTACAGCAATTAGACCATCAGCACAGATCACACTCAGGACCACAAGAGGGGAGAGAGAGATGCAAACATGTTTCATCCAGAGCAGTGGTTCTAACCTGGGGTCGTCAGAGACAGTCCAGAGGTCCACAGGAAAACTGGAAACTTTTCAATTAACATTAGCAATGTGCAAAATCAAATGTTTGCTTTGAAATGATTTGATTTACAAAAGTTTATGATGATCTGTTAACCTGCAGCTCTGATTTTAATATTTTACAATTAATAATTATTATTTATACTGTGTAACAACTACATAATCACAGCTGTGGCTAAGATTGTAGATGTTGTAAATTGTGATGCTCTTCGAGTAAACGAGCAATGTCTGATTATGTTCACATTGTATACAGTATTGCAACAAAATTACTTATTGGTCATTGTCAAATAGCAATTGCTATTGTAAATGCATGCACGTTTATAATATAACGAATAGAAATAAATAACTACTTTTTGCTGGCTTCAACTGTCCTATTTTTTATACTTGCCATTACATCTTTCATGGAGTAAATAGTTGGTGCTGTAAAAAGGTATCTACTTTTGAAGAATCATTGTAATTGCATAATTAGCTACTGTTGCATGTCCATGATTATGTTTATGAGATTCCCATATGGTCTAGTGGTTAGGATTCCTGGTATTCACCAGGCGGCCCGGTTCGACACCGGTATGGAAACGTCTTTATTGTTGTCATTTTGTTACTGTGTTACGTGTTTTCATTATGATAATAAAGCTACAGTTATAAAATAAAAAAGTATTAAACAAAATTAAAAAATAAAGCTGCAGTTACTTGAAATATGAATAATATATATATATATACACACAAATATATATACAGAATGATGCAAATGTATTTGACTCTATTCACAGCGACAATGAATTGGTATAAAATTAGGTTCGTGTCAAACGACTTTGTCTCATCAAAGCTGTTTGGTGACGTTCAGTTCATTATATTTGGAATCTTTTGTTGTGTTTTTTAATTCTGAGACACAAATTAATAGCTCAGTTGGTTAGAGTGAAAGAAACTTTTCCAGTCAGCCTGGCTAGCTCAGTCTGTAGAGCCTGAGACTCTTAATCTCAGGTCAGGTCTAAAACCCCGCTGGGCCCTTTAAATACAAATTGAAGATGTTTCTTCGAGACAACGGAGTAATGTCTGATTCTGTTCACATTGTATACAGTATTGCAAACAAAATTACTTATTGGTCATTGTCATATAGCAATTGCTATTGTAAAATGTGTGACTGCTTTTCTAGCTATAGTGTATTGAAATAAATAATCTTCTTTTGGGTTGGCTTCAATCCATTTTTTAACACTTGTCATTACATTATTCATGGAGCAACAATTTGGTATGTGCGTTGATACAATAGACAACATAGTCTGCTGAACAAATAATGCGGTTTTTCTAGTGGCTCTACCCCCACTGTCACCTCTCACCAACCTCCCTCTCCCCTCTGTCCTGCCTCCACTGCTCTCTCTCACCCTCCCTCCTATCGACTCCTTCTCACAACTCTCTGTAGACACTGCTGCCACCCTCTCTTCTCTCCCTCACCTCCTCCCTCGCCCCCTCTGTCCCCCTCACCTCCCGACCTGCTCACCCCTCCTCTCCCCAACCCTGGCTCTCCTCTGCGCTCCGCTCAGCAAGACACATCTGCTGAAAAGAAATGGAAGAGAACCAAACTCCCTGCTGCCTCAGACCCTCACTGCACCTTCTCTCCTTCTTCTCATCTACTCTCTCACTGCTAAATGTACTTATTTCCAATCTGTAATCTAAGCCTCCACTAACAGCCCACGTAAACTATTCTCTACCTCTCCCCTCCTAAACCCTCCCTATCCCCCTCCTCTATTCCCTGATGACTTTGCCTCCTTCTTCTCTTCTAAAATCTCAGATATCCGCAAACTCTTAACACCTCTCCTCCCCGCACCCCTCCTGCTCCAAACCCCTCCACCCACTGCATCTCCTACTAACTCCCACCTCCTTCTCCACCTTCTTCCCTCTCAGACTCTGACCTCTCCTCCCGCTCCAGGGTCACAAACCCACCACATGTGCCCTGGACCCCCTCCCCACTCACCTCTTTTCAAAACTGCTGCTCCTGCTCTACTTCCCTTCATCTCTCTTTCTCAACACATTATTTTTATTATTATTATTATTTGTTTATTTAGCAGACGCCTTTATCAAAGGCGACTTATAGAACTAGGGTGTGTGAACTATGCATCAACAGAGTCACTTACAGTTCGTCTCACCGAAGACGGAGCACAAGAAGGTTAAGGACTTGCTCAGGATCACACACGAGTCAGTGGCTGAGGTGGGATTTAACCGGGACCTCCTAGTTACAAGCCCATTCTTTAACCACTGGACCACACAGCCTCTATCTCTCCACATCTCTTTTCTGGTCTCTTTCTCTGCCTTCAAACAAGCCTCTGTCACTTCTATAAAAAAACCTTCCCTCAACCCCACCTCCCTCCAGAGCTACCGCCCTGTCTCCCTCCTACCCTTCCTCTCAAAACCCTCGAGCGGACTGTACACACTTATGTTAAAACACTCTCTGCTCGACCCTCTCCATCTGGCTTCCCGCTCTGCTCACCCACTGAAACTGCCCTCCTGTCTGTCACCAACTCACTAAAAAGTGTGCCCGAGGCACCCTCTCTCTCCTCTGTCCTACCTCCTCGACCCTCTGCTGCCTTTGACACTGTTGATCACTCTATTCTACTATCCTCTCGATGACCTGGGGATCTCTGGCACTGCTCTGGCCTGGTTCTCCTACCCTCCTCCAACCGCACTCTTACCAGGTAACCTGACGTGGAGAAACCTCCACCTCACCCTCTCTGAACAGGGAGTCCCAAGGGTCAGTCAGGTCCTCCTGTTCTCTCTCTACACCCGCCTCCTGGGTCCCCCTCGTCGCATCCTATGGTTTCTCATACCATTGCTATGCTGATGATGCTCAGATTCCTCTCCTCCACCTCTGACTCCATCCCCTCCTGTATCTCTACCTGTCTGTCTGTTATCTCCTCCTGGATGCTGCCACCTCAAACTCATCTTCTCTAAATCTGACCTCCTGTACTTTCCCAACTTTCATTGGCCCATGATCACCATTCGCATCCAGTTCAAGACTCTTGTACTACCTAGATGCCTTGACCAGACTGCACCCAGCTACCTCCAGGACCCTCATCTCTCCCTACACCCCCACTCGACCTCTCCGCTCCGCCTGCGCTAGAAGACTGGCTACCTCCTCTACGATCCCCCTGCCCAGAGCCCGCTCCTTCTCACCCTCGCCCTGCAGTGGTGGAATGATCTTCCTACAGATGTAAGGACTGCCCAGTCCCTGACCACATTCCAAGCCTCCTTAAGACTCACCTCTTCAGACAACACCTGTGGGACTCTCTGTTTTTCACCTGGGACACTATCACCCTTCCTTAAATGCACTTTACTTGCTCTTATCTGCCACCTATTTTACTGCATTTAATCCTGTATTTCAGAGTACTGTAATCTGCCAAGTGTTTAATCTGTAGTATTTTGTATTTAATCAGATCCTGATGTAACTATCACTGTACTGTTATCTGCTGTATTATTGAATTGTATTTTGTCACAATTGTACTTGCTTGAACCAAAAAATTATTACTTGTACTGGTATAGAAATGTATTTGCTTACGATTGTAAGTTGCCTGGATAAGGGTTGAGTCTGTAATAAATAAATAAATAAATAATAATAAATAATAATAATAATAATAATAATAATAATAATAATAATAATAATAGTAATAATGGTAATGTTGTCCGTATCCTCCTTTGTAAAACTTGTGAAAAGTGATCATTTCATATATTTTGCTATTTTGTTTTTTTTCATCTATGATTTTGCCATTTGTATCTCTTAGTTAACCTCCTCTTTGAATGTTCTCTTGCTGTTATAATATTGGACAAACATTTTGGAATTGGTTTAGCCCCTTTAGCAATGTTCATTTATATCTATCTCTCTCTTGGCCTTTCTAACTTCCTTTTTGGACTTGTGTTTGCAGTTCCAATTAAGGAGGCGTGGCAAACACTGTTGCAGTAACAAAGGTCATTCAAAATGATCTAGACAGCATTCAGAACTGGGCAGACACATGGCAAATGACATTTTAATAGAGGTAAGGTACTGCAAACAGGCAATACATTTCTTCCCCCCTTTCTATATTGGTTAATTGTGGGCTCTAGTTTTTTTCTTTTTAACATCACTGGAGTCCCTTGTCCCGGTGCAACCACAATGTAAAACATATAGAGAATGGATGGGATTGGTCAATAAACATCACTGCTGTTTCTCTTAAAGCGTGTTTATTTATTTATAATACTGGACCCTGTCTTAATACTGTATTATATTCTGAATATGAATAGAGCTGAATTATTAATTGTTGATAATACTTAGAATACCAGATACATGTTAACATTAAAAAACAATACATGTGATTTATTTAACAGTCGTTCATTATTTTGTACAGCCTCCACGAAGCTGAGCGCAGTGCGGTATACTGTAATGATGCTGCAGTCAGTCTGCCGGACTGCACCTGAACCATCTTAAATTCACGAAGCCTCTAATAAGCTAATTTGTAAAGTTAGTAAAGAATTGCGCTAATATAATGAAGCTAAATTTGAACTCTAGCTGGAGCAACGAGAGAGGGCTGAGGGGCGGGGCAGAGAAGGAGGGGAGGCGCTGCTGGCAACGGCTCGTGAACATTCCACTCAGCTGAGCAGAACCGTTAGGATTTAAAATCTGAACGTTCCGAGCGGCGTTGGGCGCTCGTTAAATTAATACACCGTTGCTGGCATTTTAATTTTGAAGAAAACCATATTTTAAATACTCAAATAGCACAGTATTAAAAAAATAAACGCTACCAGTTCCAGACCGTTTTCCAACAAATAAAAAGTGCGTATTTATTATAAGTATATTTGTTATGATATTAAGACTAAACAAATGTGCTACAGTTTGGTGTATATGCTATTTTTATTAAATGTTGTAGCATTTATTTTTTAATATTGTATTGTTTTCACAAAATAACATCCATACATTATCAGTTCATCTGCTAGAGTAATCAAATCACAAATATTACTCGTCAGTAATTCATACATAGACCGGTGGTAACTTCAAGAAGTTAAAATGTAAGGCTGGATTAAAAGTTTAACCAAATAAATAAGTAAATACATTAATAACAATTAATAGGGCAGCAGTGTGGAGTAGTGGTTAGGGCTCTGGACTCTTGCCTGGAGGGTTGTGGGTTCAATCCCAGTGGGGACACTGCTGTTGGTGCCCTTTGAGCAAGGTACTTTACCTAGATTGCTCCAGTAAAAAACCCAACTGTAAAATGGGTAATTGTATGTAAAACTAATGTGATATATATGTATAATGTGAAATAATGTATAATGTGATATCTTGTAACAATTGTAAGTCGCCCTGGATAAAGGCGTCTACTAAAAAATAAATAATAACAACATGAAACAAAAATGCGTTTTGGTAGCTCATACGTAGGCCTATTTAAATTACAAAATCGACCTGTTTTAGAAATTGATTTATATACCTGCCATTTAAATCAAAATTATATTTAAAACTGTTTGAGGGCATAGCATAAATGATTTCTAAAAAATCCATTAATATGTTAAACTATAACACCACACATTAGCACTCAAGAAATATAGAAAATGATCATTTGTAAAAATTAGCTGTAAGATTTAGATAATCAGAATTATGGATGCATGGATTTTGATTAAATATAACCACATGTATTTTTCTTTCATGTAAGTAATTTATTAATTAATTTCATTTTAACCCCTTGCTGGTGTCATGGCTTGTCTCTGTATCAATTCACTGATATTTGAGGTTTTGTTTAGTACACACTAGCAGGTGATCTGATAATCTTATTGATGTTATTTTGTGAAAACAATAACACGTTAATACTGTGCTACAAAAAATGACTCGCCGTGTTGTAACTTGTGCGGGTGATGTCATGGGTTGTCATGGCAGCGCCGATCATCCGCGGGAGGGGTTATCAGTGGTTGTCGGGAACGCTGGAGTTCCGCTGGCTTCGGTATCCAACCCGAATATCTAAATCAATACAGTGACTACAAAGAATGTGACATATAAACCTAATGACTACATTAATGAAGCAATACACGACAGGGTGTGTGTTATCATGAGGTAATATCACCACGCCTTGGGTGCGTTGGGAGGCACTAGACGAAGTGGAGTTCTTCAACCGCGGGAAGTGGTGATATATCTCATGATAACACAGAGACCCTGGAGTGTATTAAATGGGTCTAGGAGTGTGTTGTTGGTAAAGACTTTTAAACCTTATTTTAATAATTGTTATTTTGTGTCACCTTCCACTGAGAGAAGTAGTTCCACAGTAACTAAAAATGGTTAGATTAACAATTAAACATTTGATTTTAAACCGTTTTTTTAGAATATTTTCTTTTTGGGGCTTCACTAATAGTTTCTTGTTTAAGCTTTGTAGATATTGAACTGGATCATTGTTTCAATGTGTATGTCTGGGTTTTGTCCAGTAGATGGAGCTGCTGTTGTGATGTTTTTTGTTTAGCAGAATGCAGTTCCGCGTGCCCGTGTTACAAGCGGACGGTGCTGCACAGACAGACCACCGATAGTCATCTCCGATTAACCCAACATGAATATAAATACAAACCCAGTCTGTTTCAAAGAGCACTCAGAGTGACGGCGCCTGAGAGTCTGATAGGTTTAATAATTAATGTGGCTGCTCAAGTCTTGCATCAAACTCTCGGCTCCTCTATAGCATAAACACATTACACAAAGGGTTGCCAGCGGGTGTAGTGAATTTAGTTCCAATAACTGAGCTTCGCTCTCTTATATATTTTAGTCCTCCTGTTTTACCAAACAGCTCAAAGAATGGAACTTCTGGTTCGGACTGGTGCGGATCTAAAAGATTCCCGCATCGGGTGTACCTGTTTGTTATGGGCGTGTTTGGTAAAAGAGTTTATCCAGTAACAGACTATATAACCACAGTGAAAACAAACATGAAGAGAACATGTTGCCAAGTAGTAGTTTAACCAGTAACAAAAAAAAAAAAAAAAAAAAAAGGGTTACAGTTCAATGGAGAAGGAAAGTCTTGCCCCAGGATCACTCAGTGAATTAGTGAAGAGTCCTTGAGTAACACTCCATATTGAGAATGGCCTGATCAGGAAACAAGCAAAGCATTCAATGCAGTAAGAGGAGAATCCCATTAACATGGCCAATCTGACACACACCAATATATAATCTATGTAGAATTATTAAGCACCCACCAAAAAAAAAAAAAAAAAATTACATACACCAAAACAGTCTTAACAAGCAAGATTTTTATTTATCAATACACACTTTTGGGCATTTTCCAAAAATATACAACTCCAGCTACAAAGACAACCACTGAACACACACCCATTGCAGCTCCCAGAAGGGACCACACACATTGACTTGTGCTGCAAGAGAAGAAAATAGTTAGTGGAATATAAAGGAGGGATAGTTATATATATTTTTGCCTGAACTGCAATTGTGTTATCATGCATATTACCCCTTCTAGGCATAAAGTGAAGGGATCCATCTCTCTTCAGCTCAATTGGGCCAGAAGACACAAATGCCCTTTACTGCACCACCATCCATCCCTTCAGCACTACGACCTACAGGAGGAATTAGGAGGAGTCCATCAAAACAAATGGACAAAATGCATGCAAAATATCCCCCCCCCCAACAGACAGAGCTCTTACCAAGCCTCTGTTTCCCTGGAATGCAGGTCTGCTACAGGGCTGTCTGATGGCGGTTTGAATCATATCACAACACTGCAGTGGAAGTAAATCTGAAAAGACAGTACACCTTGTCAAGTAAAACAAGCATCAATAGATCAGGCAGGATCATCATCATAATATGAGGATTACTGAAAGGAAAAACAAATATTGCATCATAAGTGTTTCTTGCAAAAGTGCAGTTATATGTTTTCATTCCAACTCACTAAAGATTTGAGCACAGTGACCATTTGCTGCTTGCAAAGCAATCAAACCATGCATTGTGGTACAAAGATCCCCCATACCAACACTCCACTTTACCTGTCCTTTCAGTGCATCCCGGCCGCTTGTGAAGGAAAACATTTTCACTTCAAACCTCTTCAGATGGGAAGGAACAGCACTCTTGCATTGCTGGAGACTGGGTGAAAGATGGTCAAGTACTCATCTGCAGAGTTCTCACAGCTAGGAAGAGAAAGTAGGTCAGGAGCACATCAGTCACAACTCCAATTCCTAGGTTTTGTAGGAGCAATATCATATTCCAGGATCTTACCTGTCACAACAACATCCCACTTGGGAGAGCTATTCCTGTCAGCAGAATAGGTTGCCCAGCAGTTCTCAAAACAATTCAGCCTGTGGATCCCTGCTGTACAGGAGCTCTACCTCAAAAAATACAAGGGTCTTCATAAGTACTTCACAACAGGGTAATCCTGAGCTCCATAGAAGTCATTGTAGGTTGAATCTGCAGAGATGCAAGGGAGAATTTTATAGGTGGAAACACGCTACTAGAGCATCTATATTATTTCAATTGCCAAGTCCTACCCAATGCAAGCCGCATGATGACTGCAAGGTCCCCAAGCCAGGCTGGACTACAGGTGCAGGGATTATTCTGGTACTAGAACTTCGCTACCTTGGTGTCATTGATCAGATAGTGACAGGCAACTCTCAACCTGAAAAGAGGAGATTGGGGTTAGGAGAGTTTCAGCCTCAACCACAAGGATACTCAATTTGATTGCAATCCTTACCGGTAAGATGTGAACAGCACTTCATTCTCATAAGTCAGGAGGTTGTTGTCAAACTGGAAGAGAAATCAAAGGCTCAGGTTGCAATGAACTTTTAGATTTAGTATGGAGCTGCATACCAAGTTGCAGACTAGCTAATATGGTACTGGATCATCCCCAGCTGTGTACCAACGTGGTACCAATTTCACAATTTAAAAATAAAAAAAATCATTTGTAATGAATATTGCAATTTCATAATTGAACACTTTTGGGACCTCATGATTGTTACAGTTGGTATGATACCACAAGTCTGTCTACAGAAACTGCTAGACTAATATGGTATTGTTTTAGTAACCTCTAGGAGGGCAACAGCAGTTATTTTGGATGTGTTGCAAATACACAGCTGGTGACTCTTGAGCTGCAATTGG
The DNA here is from genome assembly GCA_036884735.1 of Huso huso. Lineage (NCBI taxonomy): Eukaryota > Metazoa > Chordata > Actinopteri > Acipenseriformes > Acipenseridae > Huso > Huso huso. Next base: position 212 of record JAHFZB010001141.1, on the reverse strand, counting down.
TATTAACTCATGTATTAGTTTAGTCCCTGCCTCACCACGGGATCATCCCCAGTTAGTACGCTCCTTCCAGTTCACTGCAATTGACCCAAAAGGTCTCTAGGCAGCACATGCAATGCCATAACCAATAGTCATGTGTCACAACACCTTTGTCAACTGGACAAGCAGTTCAATACAAAGGTGGCAGTCTTCAGATGTCCACAATTCATGCAAGT